>CAUYON010019755.1:0-14426 GCA_963573935.1 Arctocebus calabarensis | reverse complement strand
TTATATAGTGATCAAGAAAATGCCATGAAGGCTATCTGTAAAAGTACGATGAAAACATTTCTGAATGTATATGAATCATGCCCTATGATTGCACCAATGTACAGAATTATGATTCAATAAAATTATAAAAAAAAAAAAAGATTCTAGCTCTGCTACTTTCTTACTTTGTGAAACTAAGTCATTTAAATGTTCTAATCTTCAGTTTTCACACCTATACAATGAGAATAAAGCAATAATGCTGCCATACATACCACAGAAGCCTATGCTGAGGATCACTAAAAAGTCTTGTTTTAACTACAAAACAGTTACTCAATCCTAAATTTGAACATGTGGAAATAAAACTCAATGGAATCAAGTGTGGGGAGAGGAGTTTGGTTAATTCACCCACTCTGGGTAAAGGGCACACTTACAACTTGTATTTAAAATGCACAAAAGCAAATTATGTAACCAAAACATGTGAACCCCTGTAATATTCAGAAATTACAAAAAGAAAAAGAACAGAAGGTAAAAAATGTATATCGCATGGCGATAAGTTCTATGGAGAAAAGTAAAGCAGAGGAATGTAGATAGATATGATTGGGTTCCTATTTCAGAGAAAGTGATCAGTGAAGTCCTCATTGATTGGATGACATTCGAATAGACACCAAAAGAAAATAAAGGAGCAGGATGTGTGTCCTTTCCAGGCAGAAGGAACAGCAGTTACAAAGGGTGTGCCTTGCATATCCCCTTGACTCTCTTTATTCTTTTATTGTTCTCATTTTCAAATCAATTGCTTGGCTTTTTTTTTTTTTTTTGGAGATAGAGTCACTTGGTCACCCTTGGTAGACTGTTGCGGCATCATAGTTCACAGCAACCTCAAACTCTTGGGCTCAAGTGATTCTCTTGCCTTAGCCTCCTGAATAGCTGGGACTATAGGTGCTTGCCAAACGTGCTCTCTAAAAATAGCCGGGGTCTCGCTTTTGCTCAGGCTGGTCTCAGACTCCTGAGCTCAAGCAATCCACCTGCCTTGGCCTCAAAGTTTAATTAGACAAACAAGAAAAGTTAAGCAATCCATCACAAACAAACGTCTCAATTTGGCATAGTTTAGGGTATAAGGAAAGAAATGCCTATCTTACCTCATCTTGCATCATTTGGTCCCGTCTTCTGGAGCAGTGACTAGAACCTCTATGAAAAGGCTACTTACTCCCATCTTTTAAGAGTTAATTCTGTGGGTATTGTTCATCCTCCTCTCCCTCTTCACTTGTGCCTGGGAGAAGATCATCCATTTCCACAGTTTAAAACACTACCTAGGTATTCATAATGCTCAAGTTGGCATGTTTAGTCAAGACCTGACTTCTGAGCTTCAGACTGCACCTTTGACATATCCACTCGGGCATCTCAAACTTACCATGTCCACCGAGAACTCTTCATTACACCAACACCTCCCCATGCTCAACCCCATTGCCCCATGGCCCCTGACTTTTCCATCTTTGGAAATGGCCATCTTCTACTCCATTGTTTAAGGTAGAACTCTAGTATCTTCCTTGGTTCCTGCCTCCCAAGATTGACTTATTAATCTTTTAGATTTTACCCCTAAAACATCTCTGAAATCCACACACTTCTTCTTTCTCCACTTCTCCTGTCCTGTGCAAAGGCATGTGCATTGAATCCCATATCCATGGTTTATATGGCAATGAGCAGCTACACAAGATGAGATCACAAGAGCAAATCTAGACTGTATAATATTACACAGGCTCACGTAACTGAATTGAGGACAAAGCAAACCTCCTGAAAGGTTGAACATACACATATGAATATTATCACAAACTTGACTTTTTCCAACTAGTAGTTTGGAATTTAGCTTACAGAACTGTATTTTATCTATGATATTAGATAGGTCCCCATGTATGATGTATGAGTTTCAAAGTAAAAATAAGTAAATTTTAGGCTGAGAAAATATTGACAAGAATGAAAACATCTCAGTGCTTTTTCCAAACTCACTGTCGTTTTATATGATTTTATGATTTTCTAAGATGAGGTTGACAACTCTGGCCCATTCTTACTCTAGTTTATTAAATTATTAGGTTCCTGATTTTATAGTATGAATAGAGACTTTTTATAAACATGAATAACTATTATTTTAATAATAACCCATCATGCTAAAAATTGGCATTTAAATTTATAAATAAGATCACAGCTACTGACCTCTTTCAGCAAAGAAAAGAACAAAAGGAGTTAGCAACTCATTCTGGAAATCCCTCTAAATCAATTAGGATGTTAAATCCATGCATAAAATAATGCTTAATAAAAAATGCTTTAAAGGGAAAATTGTCTCATTTTAAATTGAATGAATACAAAAGCTGGCACGAGGTTCCCGGGTTACCGTTATGAGGCTCCAAGACACCAGACTCAGGCATTGCTAATAGTTTAACAGTAATTGGAATATTAATAGACGTGTCATTCTGATTGTATAGAATATGCATCAGTGTATTTTACCTAACTCTTCTGGACTGATTGGAGAGTGGCAGAGAATAATCTGCTTGTTCCTTCTCTCAGTTTAAGAGCCCCATTTCTGTAGGCTTCCTCACAGACTATATCTGAGGACATAGTCAAAATAAAATCAATGTATTTATAACCTCATTAGCTGGGTTATGTCGATTCATGTTCCAGATATCCAGTTTGCCTAGCATTATTGTTTTTACTAACTACCTGTAAATATGTCTTGAGTGGCATATTGGGTTAATGCACTAGTCTTTCTCCCTGAGGGAACTGAACTAGCTACTGCTGTAAGTCATCATTTAAGGACTATGTTTCCCAGTTTTTTCCTAGTCAATACATGTTAATAAGACTTTACACGCATTTATGACTTAATCTCAGCCAATTCCTGGACTCTATACATAACATCAGGATAAAAATGGTTCTCATATAATGTGTTTATTGTCTAAAAGTAAAGGGAAATTTTATCTTTGAACAGTTGGGTCTCTCTGCTCCCGGGTTTATACAAACCAGGGTCAAAAGGTTGCTAGAACAACAACATAAAAGTATAAGTGTGGACTCAGTCAGTCACTCATTCTCATCATGCTCAACTTGAGAAGGGACAGGAGACCTTTAGACTTTGGCTACCACAAATTTACCCAAAAGTTTTCAGGTAAAAAAAGAAAGAAACAAAGGAAGAACCAGTTCTGTTCAGTATTCTCTTGACTTACCAAAACAAGAGTCCATGCTATAACCCCCAGACTGGTCTTTCTTATCTAATTCTGTCAAATGAATTAGAAGTGAATTAGTGAACTTTAGTCTCAAAACATGCAAATAGTTCTTCAACCGTGGAGATATGGAAAGGCTCAACTCGTAAACACTGATGCAAACAGGGACTCCAAAGATGCGAGTGGTTTACAGACTGGCAGCCCCGGCTCTCTGGGCTTGCTGGGGATGTCATCGATTTACTCACTCCATAGAGGTGGAGAGAGGGGACTAGGAGAGATAGGTTTAATTAATCTTAAATATCTCTGCAATTTAAGAATTGTAGGCCTGGAACAGTTCCTGTACTAACATGATTAGCAAATATTGACTTTTGAATACAATAATAATGTGTCATCTGAAACCCTTGATAAGTAACTTAAGTACTTCCTTAGCTTGCATCTTATTAAATTAGATGAGGTATGGTTGAGGCACATTACACAAAGACATCGAAATGAAAAATCAGACCTAAGGGTTTTAACATTGATTTTAAGAGAACTAAAAGTCACAAAGAACACGTATGCTTCAGTTCTGCCATCAATGGATACAAACTGTCTATTTTCTCGAGGTGGATTTTTACAAAGTGTGTAAGAATTTTCATGGTACAACATAGTAAACATTCACAATTGGTGACTTTTTGACAGCTACAATCAATCATCAGATTATATATGATGACCATATAATTTTAGTTTTATGGAAGGTTAAGTTACACAGATTAGGGGCTTCTGATGTTAAAATATGGAAGAATGAGCCATGTCACCCTAGCATGCCTGTACATATGGAAAGTTTATCTGCCCAACTCTCTGTGAAAGGTTTAACTTAAAAATGTGCACAACAGGTCAGCTAAGAAAAGAGTTAAAAGATGTGATACTAGTCAGCTGCAACCTGACAAATCTTACTGTATTGATTAGTTTTCAAAGGCTACCACACGTGTACTCTACTTACAATAGAATTGGAATGAGGAGAGAGAAGCTCCCAAATGTCATCAAAGCAAATGGTCTGTGAATGTTGCTTCAAAGCTAGTCATTAGTTGCCAGGGTATTTGGCTGCAAAGCTTGTAAAGAGGTTTCTCTGGAGGGGAAGGTATGACAACATTCACTCCTTGGCAAGAAAAGTTCTGCTCAAATAGCAGGACACATTAATTCTTACTTGATATATAAAATTAATTAGAGGATTAACATCCTCTATGAATTTTTGCCTGCTTTTTATCCTTTTTAAAAAAACCAGAAATCAACCCCAGGCCTTTTTGGTTCTCTAATGAAATTGCAAATTGACTTGTGTTCAAATGGTGCTTGAGTAAAACGAACAATTAAAAATGTATTGCTAACAATGAGATATATCATCTGATCTCTTTAAGGATTAATTAGTTCCAGGAACAGTCTTTTTTATACAGCAGACCAAGGGGAATAGAGCCATGTGGGTGGACAGGAAGGTGTCAAAGATTAGATTTTTAACACACGCATGTGCACACAAATGTGCATATTTCCACATACAAATGTAGTACAAGAATACAGATAGACACTCAAGCATCTTTACAGGTTTAGACCACAATGATGAGCTGCAGCATCCTTGGAGATATTTATTCCACCTTAGCTAGGATGATTTGACTGTTGCTGATTAGCGATCCATTAGTTAGCTTGAAGGCAGCCAACAGATTTTACTGATCGTAATTTATCATTAAGGCAGAGAAATGCTTTAGGTATTTAAATAATGTATGCAGATAAATTCACTCTTATTTTTTTAATTACCCACCTGTACCAACCTTGTAAGAATCTTTGCCCCCTATCAGAAGTTTGCTCACTGAGGAAATTGTTAAAGTTAATCAAAAGAAAAAAAGAGAGAGAGATAGAGAAAGAGAAAGAAAAAAATGCTCTTTCTCCCCTTGTATTGATCAGGTCTGCATTTCAATCCAGTCTTCCACAAAGTATCAGAAACATTTCAGGTTACATTTGCAGTGCTTCAGAAACCTGAAATTATCTCCACATTTGCTATTGCGGACTGGGGGCTTAGCTTGCAACAAATGATACCTTTGCCATTTCTTTAGCAAATATTTCAGATACAGTAAGGATAAATTGGGGTCCCCAGAGCCCACTGCAAAACTGCAGGGGGACATATATAGTTTTCTTTTTTAAGACCTATTTCAATAGATGATGTTCTAGAAAATGTCATATTTCTCAGCCTGCCCTGAAGTCAGACTGTCTCCCTGCCGGCATTGTGCCGAGTCAGCCTAAAAGGGCAGTTAGCATGGAGCCATTCGGTAAATACTGCTTTGTTGGCCTTCATTCTCCCTACAGGGCATTCTGAAGACACGAATAAAAAGTGTGAACAGGAAGAACAAGTTTCCAGTCCTGTCAAATTAATTAGACTAGTGTAGAATGAAGTGAGGTTTGCCGTTAGGTAGGTTGAAAACATGTAAAGAAAATCATCTAAGCAATCTGAAATTATTGTAAGAGAGCAAGAAGTCCTTGCGTCTTTTTGTGTATCTGTGTGAGCGATAATATACACGTGTATGTGGGTAATTGTGTTGTATAACTCATTGGAATGGAGAATAATCTATGTGTTCGTACAACACACACAACGTACGCAAAAACATACATGGTAGACTGGGTGAAAAAGGAGAGCCACAGTTAAAAAAAAAACTATATAATCAAAAAAAGTAAAATGTCTGATCTTCTAGTTATAGAAACAGACCCTAGTCCTGGACTGAGAAATGTATCAGGTGAATTTATTAAAACATTCATGGTTTCAGAAGGAGCAACACAATTTGGTTGTGGTACCAGGTTCTAGGTGGGTGATTTGAGCCAGAGACCTCCTTGTAGGCAAAGGTGGAGTCGAGGAGGGCTCCATGGGCAGCAAGGTGCTATCATAAATGCAGGGCCTCATGGGTCATTTAGGCTAATTTTAAATGACCTTTGGAAATACATTTCCATCTGTTCAGGAAAATTGATTTGGGTAATTGAAGTAATCAATTTGTATATCTATAGAGCATTGACTGCTTTGTACCACCCTCACAAAGCTAGGCTGGCTAAGATTCCACACGATGCGAATTGATGTTTTCATATTGAATTCCAAAGTGCAGCCTGTAGGCACCCAGTTCTCCTGGTTTTAGTTTAACCATTACTAAACCAAATATTTCCTGAGTCACATTGAGGTTGGCAAATGATTTTATTTTTGCAAAGGACAGCGGGTCCGGAAACTGTGTTTTCATATAACCAACTTTCCCGTCTTATTTTTTTATTTTTTTGAGATAGAGTCTCACTCTGTTGCCCACGCTAGAGTTCCATGGCCTCAGCCTAGCTCACAGCAACCTCAAATTCCTGGATTCAAGTGATCCTCTTGACTCAGCCTTCTGAGGAGCGAGGACTACAGGCATCTGCCAGGATGTCCAACTAATTTTTCCATTTTTAGCAGAGACAGGGTCTTGCTCTTGCTCAGGCTGGTCTTGAACTCCTGAGCGCAAATAATCCTCTTGCCTTAGTCTCCCAGCGTCCCATGATTATAGGGATGAGCCACCACTCCCGGCCCTTATTTTATTTTATTTGTTATTACCTTTCTGGTTTCCATGTACCTCACCAGCTTTAATTCCATTTTCCCTGAACTTTCTTATACTAGTTCCCATCCTTCTCTACCTAGCATTCATCAACATAGCTGGGTCACATTCCAGGCCATCTTCTGTCAAACAGAAGAGAATCTATAATTATCCATGATCTTTTCCCCTGCTACTTTATATCCTATTCTGCAGCATCTCGGGGAGAAGTCCAAAGCTAATTCCAAGTAGGGTCTCTTCCTGACCTTCAAGTTATTTTTCCTAATTCATTTGCTCATTTCATTTCTTTTCATTTTTTATTTCTTCATTGACAGGATGCAGGAGGGCAGAACCACCTTGCGTATGAGTGAGAATACTAGATTTGACTTCTCACATAACTGATGAAATCGTCTCCCACCTAAGAATGACTGTAAAAAACATCAGGCTACTGGTTTTGGCAGATGACACCACAATAACTAGAAGGTATCACTGCCTTTTGAGTGTCAAAAAGTCTGTTTCACTTTTCTCTTTCAGGAAGACTCAGCTGCCCTTCTGTTATAAAAGCAGGACATGTCATCTCCCGAATGAAAGAAATTCATACCCATGATGAGTAACATCCCAATTAAAATTCAACATGAACAGCAGGCTTTATATCTTTTTTGGACAATGTGAATCATTTTTGATGCCGGGAAATGTGCTTCATAAACCCCGAGTGTCGTAGAACGTCTACTTCCCCTAGAACTTGTTTTATATTAGTAAATAAAACATCATCTGACATTTTTGTCACTTCTTATGTCTGGGTGCTGAAGAAAATAATGGGAATGCTCAGAGGTTATGGGACATTGTTTATCAAGGGATGTAGGTGATGCCACAAAGTATAAGTAGCGCTGTTCAGCTGGGTGATTGATCTCTGCTGCATATTTTAAAGCGCCTTTCATTGCTTATCGAAACCTTTTAGGCAATGCACTCCTCTCAGATATCATTTTATGTTTGAAAAGCTTTATAATTCATAATGAAAAGTTGCTTAGTTACCCCAAGTGAATCCAGAGGTTCAATTATTCTCTGCACAAATGATTGGACTCCATTTTGACCAATGTTTATGGTGTTTGGCAATTTTTCAGTAGCTACTTTGCTCTGATATGATTAATTTCTTACATAATACTCTGCATGTGTAGAGCTTAAATAATCTTGGTAGGAAGGAAATAAAAGACCTTGTGTGTTTCAGGTTTGGAAACATTTGAAACATAACATCACAAATGTTTTTGGCATGGTAAGAATGCCAAAAACAATACCAGCTAGCTGCCAGAAAGACGTGTGTGTCGATGAGACCAGCCTTGGGACAGCCAACCCTCTCCTCGTTCCTCGCCAGCTTTCTCTGCCTTCAGAGATCCAGGCAGGGGAGTGGAAGAAGCCCCTGAATCTACCGAATCAGATTTGATCACCAAGACGATACTGGCATCTGCTTATGAAATATCTTTCTGCCAGGCTCTCGTGGGCCTACTTTGACAAAATTACATAAAAGGCATTGCCTTCCTTCTGAAATGGCTACACACAGGCGGCTGACCCTGGTGCAGAAATATGAAGGACATACACACCTGGCAAATAAATGAATAAATGAATCCCCTCAGTGGCTGTGTGTGTGGTGACCAGCCAGCCAGTGACCTGGGGAAATGTTTATCTTCCCATCTTTGAGGATTCCTGACACCCTTATGTTCTGGAATGCTGGTGTTCTCTGATGACTCTGATTGTGTCTCTATCTTCATCAGCCCTTTGCTTTTTCTCTTTTGATCAATGGGATATGATTGGAGAAATGACAGCACAGGGTAGGGAGCCTGGGGAGATGCATGGGAAGAGCATGGGCTGTGAAGTCACATGAACCAAGGATAAAAGCTCAGTTTGGTGAACTGCTGGCTGACAACCTTGGTAGAATTGCTGAAGCTCGTACGGGCTCACTTTCCCCACATGAAAAATGGGGATAACTATATACCTACAGAAACAAACGTCATTAGAAATAAATGAGATAGCATGTGTCCATGTGCTAGGAACATTCATTTATTTAATCCCCTTGTAGCACTTGCTACAAGTACATGGCAGGTGCTGCTCTGAACCTTCCACATGCCACTGAGCTGCTGCTACCACTGTCTCCACTTTACAGAGGAAGCAGCTGAGGCATGAAAGGACTGAGCAACTTGACCTCGGGTCATACATCTAGTAAGTGACCAAGTCCAGCTGGCTACAGAATCCGTGCTCTCGACCATACAAGGCTGCCTGCCTGGGGGCTGCCGCTCCAGCACGATCCCGGTCCTCTTTGCTATTATCGTGATTGTGACTATAACCACAGACACGGGGAAGAGCTGGGATCCAGGGGCGTTAGTGGTCCACATGGCAGTAGTTAGGGACTCTGCACTATGGAGGCAAGTCCAGCCCTTCCCTCTCTCACTGTCTTATTTCCAAGTCAACAGACAGACAACATCCCAGATAAGCAGCCCAATCCCACCGGCACAGAACAGCATACTCAGCTCTGTTCGCTGATTAGTGTATTGCTCAGCTTGGAAGATAAAGACTCAGTAAGCTCAGAATTTGATCCAATTTTTGGCAAAAACAATACACACCCATATAGGGCATAACATGTTTTAAAGAGTAATCAGAAAGAATAGTTAAAATTTTCATGATTATCACCATAACTCATTTTTCATCATGAATTACCCATATCTAGAAAACTTGGGAAATCAATAAACAATGATAAAATATTCCTGAAAAGTGCATGCACTTTTTATAGTATTTATAGTATTTACAGATGAACATGTCTACCTTATCTGTAATCTATGAGAGTGGTGCAGTGCCTTCATCTTCCCAACTGGAAGTACATGGATATAGAGGCATGAAGTCAACCTGGGGCAGGAACATATCCTTTCTTGTACGTACCTTTGAGACTAAATAAAAAGTCTCCGCAAATTTCATAAACTTCTTCAAATACAAACCCCACTTCTGGATCCCAACAAAAGGGATGGAATGTAGCTACATGAACGAAGTTGGAACATAGAGTTTCAATAGTCCTGGATTTTGGTAAAAGAGTACTATCATTTGGGAATCAAAGACAAAGAAGAGAAATGTAAGGGAAAAAATATAGGAAGAGATTTTTAAAAGTTAAAATCCTGAGGGCAGTGCTTGTGGCTCATTAAGTAGGGCACCAGCCCCATATACCGAAGGTGGCAGGTTCAAACCTGGCCTCGGCAAACTGCAGAAAACAGAAAAATAGCCAGGAGTTGTAGCGGGCGCCTGTAGTCCCAGCTACTCGGGAGGCCGAGGCAAGAGAATCACCTAAGCCCAGGAGTTGGAGGTTGCTGTGAGCTTTGTGATGCCACGGCACTCTACCGAGGGCAAGAAAGTGAGACTTTGTCTCTACAAAAAAAAAAAAAGTTAAAATCCTGAAAGGAGACTTTGCTTTGTAGAATCAGGAATCAGGAAAGACGGACATCTAGAATGCCCGCTGCTTTTCTCATGAAAAGGAAGAATGTTACGTGAGCATTTTAATAATTTAATTCACTACAATTTTTTTCTGATTCTCTTGCCTCTCTTTCTAAAATAAATAATTTTTGAAAGCTTAGTATTACAACTAGGGAAAAGAGAAAGACAACAGGTATGGATGACCAGAGATTGATGATTTTTTTAAAAGAGTTGGTATGTGGAAAACATATGCTGTGCCTCATAGCCAATATGGAAATGTCAGGGGTTTAATTGGCAGCTGTGAATAGCAGCACCTGCACACAGCTCAGGGCTTGTTCCTGTGGTCTGGCAACACTCCTACTTTCTGCTTTAAATAAAGGCTTCCTCAATGGGACAGAGATTGCTGACAATGGATGATTGATGATTGCCCGTCACACAATGGCTGACATCTACCGTTCACCAGGTCTGTTTACGAGCGCACACCCAGATTCATTAACAGTGGCAGGACATCCAGGAGTCGGCCCACGACAGATGGCAAGTCAGTAACCTACTTCCAAGAACCTAGAGGAGACCAACATTTGTTAACCTGGAAAAACAGAGCACTGGAGATTCAGTATGTCTTAGGAAGATGATTCTCACAATTCTCTTTTCTTTTTTCTGCTTGTTATGTTCTTCTGTTTTGTGAGAGTTTCTTTGACGTCATGTTCAATATCAGGTTACTTACATTTCTGATTCTTATTCCAAATTGACTTTACATTTGAAAGATGTGATGTGAGGGAGAGGAATACTTAAGGACTTACATTTACAGGTGTCAATCTATAACCCTGATGTCTAGGGGACTATTTAAGTTTTGAGCACACTAAAGTTTACTATTTCAATAGAGGTGGGCAAAAAGAGTACAAAGAAGTAAATCCATGGTGCATATAAATGGCGAATATGCTTTTCCACACCTGGACATCCATCAGCCCCCAGTTGGCCTCCAGGTACAGCCAAAAACACACCAGCAAATGTGTGTTGGAAAGAGCGCTGGGGTAGCAAACCTTTCAAAACAAACACTGCTAAATTAAAGCAGCTTTGCATTGTTCAGTAACGTAGGCCGCAGTGTCTTTGGCTGCTCTATTCCAGCCTGAGGCTGATGGTTTAGTTTCCTTCCCTATCGCCTCTCTATGGTCCCATTTGCCCAAACGTTTTTACATGTACATCCACCTTGACTATTGTTTTTCTCAAGTTAAGCATTAATGTTCTCTGATGCACTTACAACCCTTTTCATGGTTAGTGACTGGACCGTGGATTTTTGTTGTGTGTATGGTCTACCTTTTGGACAATGGCTGTTCCTACATCCAGTTTGAAGAAAGTGATCAGTCCCCATTCTAGGTAATGGGCTTTTCCCCTAGAATTTTGCTCAGGAGCCAGGATTGCTTCTGCAACCAATTGCGATTTTTTTCTACAAATGATTGTATTATAGGCATTTCATCTGCAGAACTACAGCCAATTTGTTGGCATCCCTTATGAGTCTCACCACATTCTCTTGAGGAAAATAGGGCAGACATCAGCCCTGTCATTTCCTAGCTAGGGAAACTGGACCAAGAGAAGCCAAGCAGCTGCACCACATCACACAACTTTAGCTCACACAGGAGCTTCTGTGAGCATCCAAGACTCGCCCTCGGCACTCCAGGGCTCTTCCCACTGGGTTGTGTGGCTGTCAAGCTTGTGAACTGGACAGCAGAGATCACCTACTTATTGTTGTCTTCTGCCAACGTGAAACCACAGTCGGAGAATAGCTGCCCTGGCAAGTTCTAATTCAACCCCAGACGCTGTGTGAGCACCAGTGAACAGAAATAGAATCCCGAGCACATGCCAGAGGCTTTGCTCCTTGCCATTCAAAGCACAACTGCAGACTGAGAAAGCTCTGCCTTGCCTCTGATACCGCTACCTTTGAATATGCACCCATGTCGGCAGCTTCCCAAGCACGTTTTTGTTTATTTTTGTTTTTTTGCTGTACAATCTGCTATCTCTCTTTTTGTTTAATTGCATTCAGTTTTACAATGTCTCCCAGGAAGAGCAGCTAATTACAATGTATTTCAGCATAGGGAAAGGCAGGTGTTAGATGAGATGTAAGAGTCGTGGTTTTAGCCTTGACGCTTTATGGGGTTTAGCTGGATCTCAAGGTAGTGTCTCCAGACTGGGCAAGTGCAGTCTCATCAGTTCAGCCTCCCCTTAGGCTTGCCCAGGATCACATGTCTACAGATTTGAAGTTTAGGTTGTAAATGACAAAGTGTTGGTGATAATGATTGAAATGGTTGAGTTGTGCTCTGTGTCCAAGCAAACCCTGGTTCATCTGCCAATATAAATGTATTGTTCAGGGAAAGGAGTTGAGATCATTTAGAGAGGCAGCCAGACTCCTGAGGGTTGAGCCTTGTCTGTATGTTTACATGCTGTGTGACCTTGGGCAAGTCATTTAACCTCTTTGTGTTTTTGCTTAATCGTCTAAAAATTGAGGGTAATGCCAGAATATACCTGTAGGTTGTTGTGATGATTAAATTACATAAAATACATCACAATATCCAGGCCCCAACAGCTGAGAATACGTGTCCTTATTTTCAGAGAATAATTGTATTGGCAAAGGCTAAGTTTGGGGGAAAACAGTATCACCAGCAGCAAGGGCAAAAATTAGAGAAATATCCAGAACCAAATTCTCCTCTAACAAATACTGGCATTTCAGATCACATCTGAAACAAAACGCTTGCTCTTGAGATAAGTGGGTTACCCAGTATTGAGATCATCTTAGTTTCTACGGAAATGGCATTTATAGTCAAAATACTCAATCGTATTTGTGAAAACACTCCTTAAATGGTTCTGATGCCTTTGTGTGGCATCATTAGTATCTGTGCGCTCGTGTCTGGAGAGAACAGGGAGCAAGCCGCATGAACACCAAACAGCTGAATGACTTACTGAATTTTCTCCCTTCATATGGTTGCTTCTGGGAGACCCAGCTCTAGCCCAGCCCTGGCCCAGCTCTGGCCCAGCTCTGTTGACTGTCATTTCTGGGCTGCCCTCTTGGGGCCTCCAAGGAAGTTACTGATTGTTTTCCCACGAATCTGCCAACTGTGGTGGTATATGATGGACCCTGCTTTTTCCTTGTCTCTAGAATAAAGTAGAACATTCTGGCAGAATCTGAGTATTAGCTTAAAAAATGATCATATCTGATAATGAGTAATTAAAAACAATTTCAAGATGGCCTCTGACCCCTGTATCTGTGTGTACCACCCTTCTTTACATACAGCTTTCAGGTTCTTGGCTAAGGATCACAGTCAGCCGTGGCTTTTCCTCTCTCTGACTCCAAATTCAATCAAGTCTCCCTTTATAACAGGTCTCTTATCTACTTTATTCTGTTTCTCCTCCTACTTCTCTTCTCCTCAGCTGAAGTCTATACAACGGCCTCCCAAATAGCTTTCCTGATCCCACCCTCCTTCCCTTCATATTCATAATGCAGCCTCCCAATTGCCGCTAGAGTAACCATTCTGTTTTTTTTAATTTTTATTTTTTTAGTGAAAAAATTTTTTTTTAATTTTTACATATACATGTGTTAATTAGGTTTCCAATTTTTGCCTTCACAGAATTTAAAAGGCTTGGGCGGCACTTGTGGCTCAAAGGGGTAGGGTGCCAGCCCCATATGCTGGAGGTGGCGGGTTCAAGCCCAGCCCCAGCCAAAAAAAAAAAAAAAAAAAAAGGCTTAAAATTTAATAAAAAAAACAATTTTTAAGATAAGGTTTAGAAACAAAAACCACGTAAAGAATGAATGAAGATAAATACATTCAGAAAATAAAACAGACAATTACTGCATCGAAATATTAAGCAATATTAATAATGATAATGCCAAGAAAGTAACAATCACATTGTCAAATAAGACATTATAGAGGGTTTTGACTCAGGCTCAGTATGAAGTCATCAGTTAACTTCTTATTTTTTTTCCCAAAGTCTCAAAAAATAGATAACTAATATTATATAAATAAAAGTAAAGGAGAGTTTCAAAAAACAGACCATGCCAAATCTTATAGACAATAGAAAAAGAAGAAATATTTCAAAATCATTCTGCTTGATCTAGATACACCTGATATTGAAATTGGAGAAAATAGATTGTTATAAAGGGAAATTACAAACAGATTTCACTTACAAGTGAGGATGCAGTATCCTAAACAACATATTAACAAGTTGAATTAAAAATTAATGTTTCAGT
>CAUYON010019754.1:0-14619 GCA_963573935.1 Arctocebus calabarensis | reverse complement strand
TGAGGCGCCTAGTACTGTGCCCCACACACCTGCCTTTGTTTGGCAGGTAAAACCTTGAGATCCTTTAAAAAGTTATGCCAATTATAGTGATCAAGAAAATGCCATGAAGGCTATCTGTAACAGTACGATCAAAATATTTCTGATTGTATATGAAGCACATTGTGCCGTATGATTGCACCAATGTACACAATTATGATTTAATAAAATTATTTTTAAAAAAAAAAGTTATGCCAAAAACTCAAGGAATTAATATGTATCTTTTTATTTTTAAGCTATATTCTCCTAATTCCCCTTCTTCTCAGATATCCCTCCATTTTTTTTTATTATAGGAAGACACATATACCATAAAATTTGCCATTATACCCTTTTAAAGCGTATGATTCTGCGTCATTGAGTACATTCACAATATTGTACAAACCTCACCATTATTCATTTCCAGAACTTTTCCATCACTCCAAACAAAAACTCTTCATCCATTAAATAATATCTCCCCATTCACCCAGTTCCAGCCCTCGGTAACCTCTGCTTTTCTTTCTGTCTCTACAAATTTGACTTTTCTAGGTAGCTCATATAAATGCAATCATACAGTATTTGTCTTTTTGTGACTAGTTTATTTCACTTAGTACAGCAATTCTCAATCTTTGGGTCACGACCCACAGCAACTTCATTAAAGGGCCGCAGCATTAGGAAGGTTGAGAACCACTGATTTAGTATAGTGTGTTCAAGATTCATCTACAGGATAACATGTATCACAATTTCCTTTCTTTTAAGCCTGGATGATATTACACTGTATGTGTATACCAAATTTTGTTTAACCATTCATCTGCTGATAGATTTGGGTTGTTTTTGCTTTGGCTAATGTGAATAATTCTGCTAAGAACATGGGTATACAAAGATCTGTTCAAGATGGGCTTTCAATTGTTTTGGGTACATACCTAGACATAAAATTGCTATACTATATGGTAATATGAGGAACCCTCCTTCAATTTTTAAAAATTGTATGAACATTTCTAAATCATTGATGAGCTCATTGCAGACAAGGACCTTTACTGTTATGTGTCTTTGGACCCCAGGGCCTAAAATGAATGCCAATTATAGTGATCAAGAAAATGCCATGAAGTACTGAATAAGTACTTTTTATGAATACATACACGAGTTAAATCAAATTCTAGTTCCCTGGGGTGGGGGCAGGACCATACACACTTACAGAACCCCTCCTCGCCACAGCGCACAACATGGCTCAAGTCCACACAGCTCTTCCACTCCTGATTTTTCTCCACTGCACCACACACACAAGTGCGCAGATGCCTTGATGACAAAGAACAGCAAAAGAGTCCAAAAGCAAACATCGAAATGGTCAGAAAAGAACAGTAAAGGATCAGCTGTCTCCCTGGGGGATCTGAGGTTCTTATCTACCTCCTTCATCCCTCTCTATCCACCCTGTCTGCAGTGAGGGGCAAGAAAATCTGAAAACACTCCTTTAAACTTTGCCCTTGCTGAGCTTTCTATAATAAAATATGGGCAAGGGCAGGGGAGGCCGGTGGTGATGATGGAAGGCCTTGCTTCTGCCACTATTCGAATATCAATACCTCTTTTAGTTCATTAATTCATCAGGAGGGTATTTTTCAACACATTAAATTCAATTTCAAAAAAGAATGAGCTGACACAGTCAAATGCACATGACCAAAATCCATAGTGGGCTTCCCCAGCTGCCCTTTCCAGCCACTCTCAATCCCATCTTGGGGGTCCAGGCATCCATTACCCGGCTAATTGGCAGGCCTGACTCAGGAAGGGTAAACTCCGGCCTGTCGTCCGGGATTTTCATTACTTAAGTGCATTCTGACTTGAACTATATTAATGGGGCTCCAAATTTTAACTATTGATGGCTTTCAATAGGAATTTACATTTCCATCCTCCTGGGGCCTGCAAATCACTAAATTCTCACCTGTGGTGAAGACAGCCACAATGGGGGATTGGTTTCAAAGACAGAGAGCAGTGATAATACAAGCGCTGTACTTCCCTGGGAGCACGTACACGTAATTGTCTTTTCTCCCTTTTTCTACATTAAATTTTCAACTGTTTACTACATCTTTTAATGAAAGCAGTGACTGAAGAATATAAACATGGATACATAATTCCCCATGAATTGGTCTAAGTATAACTTGTAAAAACTGGATTAATGGTACAAAGCATGTACTTTATAAAAATAGCCTGTAGAAAAAAGCATTAAGCAATTACAACTCCGGCTCTGAAGGCTCCAATATTATAGGGTAATATTTCCTTAATGTTAGACTTCATTAACCCTAAGATAATCTCTCATAAATTTTGCTGATTTTTAAGGAGAAAAAATAAATTATGTTTATTAAACTACTGAATATGTTTATGAAAACAAGACATAATCTAGTGCCATAAACTTCTTGTCTTTATCTGAATGATCAAGGAGCTCATAAATAAAATATCACATAACAAAGTGAGTGTTAAAATTCATTACTGTAATAGCTATGTTCATGATCTATTTCATTAACACTCCTCCTCTCCCTGGATAAATGGGCTTCTTAGCCTACGAGAGGAAAGCCATTTACAAGACAAAATACTGAGTCGCTTTTTCTCATTTTCCCTTATCTCTTCTATTCCTAACTTTCTAAATTAATTCTTCCCTTAAATCTTATTGTTCCTTCCAGTGTAACTCACGGCACCATTAGAGAGAAAAGAGAGAAATAGAAGCAAAGAAATGGGTCTATAGAGTATAAGTTAATTAGAGATCTAAGTGACTGGTGATGAGACTGGATGACACGGAGGCCCAAAGTGAATTTAGAAGCTTATCTTCTTAAAATATTTGAGAATAAAATACAAATAATAGAACTCCAGAAGAAATATCCAGTATATCAAGCAATCTACGCAAGCTTAACAACTAAACCCCATTTCCCGTGTAACCATGTAGTACAGCACCACTGATTGTATCCATGTACAGAATTTGCTAACCTTTATCTTCAGTGATTTTGCAGGTAATTTCATTTTCATAGATGTGTGTATGTATACACACAAACCCAGAAAGGTGAATGCTTTCCTATGGGTTACCAAGAATACATAGATGTATATATACGAGACTCTAAACCCACAGGCGTAAATGTGCTTGTCCAAATCTCCAAGTGGACTTCTCAGCTAAGGAAAATAACAGCAAAGCAACAACGGCTCTGTGTCCTACCCCAGGTGATTTGTTTAATCTTAATTCAATAGAGTGCTTAGAAGTAGGATCCTCTACCCAGATAATAACCAGAGGATGCTGCTTATGATAATAGCAGAAATTAAAACAAAATTTTACAACCGCTGAGCTGAAAGAAAGCAAAAATCCCCACACGAATATTAAACAGCGTAAATAAAAAGAATCCAAACTCGTTTTTATTCCAAACTCCGTTACAATTTATCTAGCACCAGTTCAGCGTGAAGACAACATCCCCAAACTTTACATGTGTATACGGACAATAAAATAAACCACACAAATATGTGAAGGGTGTGGGGTGGATGGAAGTAAACACAGCGCAGATCCTGCCTTCGAGGAACCTCTGTCTGGTGGAGTCAGCCTGAGGTCCGACTCAGGGCCGTGTGAGACAGACGGTGGCCAATGCTTTATTGGAGGAGCTGAGTGATATTGACCAGGCCCCAGCCCTGGCTTTTGGGACAAGATGACACTGAGTTGAGTCTGTAAGAGCAGATAAGATTTGGACTGTCTGAGAAGGGATTCCAGGTGGAAGGGATTTCGTGGGCAATGTTTCCCATAGTGAGCAGGAGACTGGACATGAGAACCCAGGCTCCAACTTTTCAAACATAGCTGACAGCAGGAAGGAGCCCCCCTGGCCCCTCGGGACACGATGGGAGTGCTCCCACGTGAGGGAGTGAACCCTGAGAGCAGTACTCCTGGAGGGCTCCCTCGCACTGTTTCCCTTAAATTATGACGTGTGTTTCAGAAGGTACCTCTTGTGGTTCCCAGACCTCACCGAGTTACATTCTCTGCAAAAAAGAGACCCACAAACTTCAGTCTGAGTAAAGCGCTCTGCTTTAAAGTAGCTGATAATTATTGAGCATATTGTGTCCTGAGTGCTGTTCTAAATATTATACACAACATCTTAACTTAGTTAATCCTCCAAACAGTTCTGTTATCCCTGTGGTACATATTAAGAGAAAAACAGAGGTAAACGTGCTCAAGTGACTTGCTCAAGGTCGGCCACACAGCTAATAAGCGAGGGGGGACGAAGACGCAGGTGGACTGAGCCCCTGTTCCTAACAACTGGGTGTGGCAGAGAGCACTGTGTGCTTTCCAAAATCCATTTCCTGGGCACACAGCGAGACTATGCTTCCCAGCCTCCCTGCAGTCAGGTGTGATGGTTACTGAGTTCTAGCCAAGGGCGCGTGGGGCCTGATGCCTCCCATCCCCATGCTTGGCCCATCAGACCTCCCCTATGATCCTCCCCATGTTCTCTCTTCCCCAGTGTGCTGACTGTGTGAAAAGCATCTAGCAGAGAACCACAGGCCCCTGGGAATGGGGAAAAGGGGATAGAAGAACATCAGGAGGATATAGTAGATGGATTTTACGTGAGAAATAAACATCTATGGTGTTAAGTCTCTGAAACTTGGTTATAGCAGTTAGCCAACCCTGACCAATACATGACACAAATCTACCTCCTGAATCATCCCTCTGGCCTCACTCCCTGAATGACTGACAACATGATTCCAGAGGCCTTGACAAAGATGTGGTGGTCTAACAAAGTCATAAAGAAAATATTATTTAGAATAAGTTGGACAGAGTTAGAATCCATGTCCTCCAATTTACTAGCTATCCCAGATATTATACCTACCCTCTAGGACTATTGTGAGCATTAACAGAAGATACATTTGCAAGGGCTTAGGACAGAGTTAGACACATGGGAAACATCCAGTAATTCCATCCTCATTATTATTGTTGTTCTTGTTAAATAAGTCCCTCACAAAGTGAACACTTGTATCAGTTAGTATTATTATGTCCAACTGCAAAGACTGAAAACAAATCTCTACAGGATCAATGCCTTAAACAAGATAAATAATTCTTTCTCTAGTATATAAAAGAAGTCCAAAGGCAGGCAGCCCACAGCTCGTATGGGACTGAAGAAGTCATTAGAGACCCAGGTTCCTTCCAACTTTAAGCTCTGCCACCTCTAGAATATAGTCCTATTCCTCATGATTCATCATGAATGCTGGCACTCCAGCCATCACATCCAAGTCCAGGCAGAAGACTGGACAGAAGCTCAATAGAAAGAACATCTCCTACCTTTTAAGAAGACTCTCTGGAAGTCCTACATAATACTTTCACTTAGCCACATGGTCACACCTTGCTCCTATTGCAAGAGGGCAGGGATAGCAATACACACAGCTAACGACCATAGATTTTTATCAAGGAAAAGATGGAGAGAATGGATATGGCGAGCAACCAGAAATCTCTGCACCAGCATAAGAATCAGTAAAAGGCAGCATGCTAGTCTTTCTCCATCCAAACACCTCCGGTTAACTTTGAGCAGAACATTTCATCAAGCAGTGAACACCCAGTACCTACTACTGCAGTTTCTACCACCTCTGCATTCCATTCTCCACACACCAGCCAGTGTGATATATTAAAAATGTATGCTGCGCCCCCACTTAAAACTCTCCAAAGGCTCCCCACTGCAAACTAGTGAAGAAGTAAGGATTTTATGTGTGGTGTAAGGTCCCAGCTGGTCTGGCCCTGTGCACGTCTCTTACCCCACTGCACCCCTCGGCTGCCTGCTCCCCGCAGCCCAGCCTGGCTGGCTTCTGCTGCCGCAGTGGGTGGTTGCACTACGTTCACACCAAGATGGCACCTGCCCAGAACCTTTACTTGTCTGTTTTCTTGCCTTGAATCTTGCCGCTCCTTGATCTTCTCTTGAATAACCCTTCCCCATCACTCAGATCTCAGCTTAAACATTCTCTGCCCTGACTCCCCAGTCACACCACAGCACATCACCCTACCCTGACTCTTGTCACATCACTCATCACTATCTGATACTTTTCTTATTGATATGTTTGCCTCTTTCCTCATTAGAATACATATTGCCATTAGAATAATGTCCACTTTTTCATTGAACAAAAATTGCTCCCCAATCCCACCCACTAGAGCTCATAAATATCATCTAGATAGACAGTCATTCATCTAACTAATGTTTACTGAGCACCTGCTAGATCCCAGGCACGATGACATAGTAATTAGTGCCCCTTTCGAGGTCCATTTGTATACATAAGCTGATCAGACCCACGTTACTGCTATTTTAATGATGTACGTTAATAGGCTTTTTTTCCTGAGGCCCTGAGCACAATAAAATGATATTCAAGGAATCCAGTAAAATGGAAGAATGCATCTGTGTAAATAGTAGATGAAGAAATTGAGAAGGTTTGATTTTTTGTTAAGTGACTGAGTCTCTCTCTTTCACACAGGCTGGAGTACAATGGCACAGTCATAGCTCACTGCAGCCTTGAACTCCTAGGCTCAAATGATCTTCCTGCCTCAGCCTATTGAGTAGCTGGAACCATATATGTGCACCACCATGACTAGGTTTTTTTTTGTTTGTTTGTTTTTCATTTTGTTTTGTTTTGTTTTGTAGTGGTGAGGTCTTGCTATCTTGCCCAGGCTTATTTTTAACTCTTGTCCTCAAGTGATCCTCCCTCCTCAGCCTCCCAAAGTTCTGGGATTACAGGTGTGAACCACTGTGTCTGGCCAACAAGTAGATATTTTTATGATATCCTAACAACTCTAAAGTGGACAGCAGCCAGAGGCCAAGAAAATGTCCATGAGGTCAAGAACAAATGCTTACTCTGGCCACACCCACTTTTTTTTTGTTTTGTAGTTTTTGGCTGGGGCTGGGTTTGAACTCGCCACCCCCTGCATATGGGGCCAGTGCCCTACTCCTTTGAGTCACAGACCGCCCCACATCCACTATTTTTTTAATACTAAAAGGATAGCTTCACTCCCATACATAGATACAAATCTTTTCCACAGGAAATCTGTAGAGCACAATTACAGGAAAAGTTAGTCAACAACAATCTATAGCTCCCATGGACCCTGGACAGGCGTGAGGATGTAGCAAAAACAAGCAGAAAACACACAGAACAGGTGGTGATCTAGAAAGAAAGGGAAAGTGGAAAAAGAGAGTTGGGGGGGAATGCATGGATGAAGGAAACAGGAAGGAAAGAAAAAAGAAAAAAAAACAACCAAAGAAAGAACAGCTATTAAAAACGCTGAGTTGAAAAGGTTTCAGATGGCCTCTGACATCTAATAAGTCATCTGTCTTTCTCAATACAGAAAAGTCATTACTTACTAGTGAACTAATACCAGGAACTGTGACAAGTAAAAACTACAAAGCCCATAAAAATATAGAAGTTCACCCCTTGCAGTTAGGCGGAAAAAAAAGAATGTATTCAATTTTTCAGATGAAAAGCATTTGAACTGACTGAATTTATTGTAATGCAACTCATATTATATGTTGGGAAAATGAAAAGGGAAAAAAATGTCCACCGCTCAGCCCGTCTTCAACTTTTTCTTGGAAAACAGAATACAATACGTTTTTTGAGAACATGAACTCCTCATAGAAACCAGTCATAAATATCAACATGGCATCCTGGCTACAGGCCATCAATTCCCATAACAGAAGCATGAATTAATAGCACCATCTGCCCTCCCCACAAGGACCCCTATTTAACTCCCTCCTCAGAGGGGATAACCTCGGCCTAAAGTCCAGCATGAGGAATGCAGGTCAGATAAAGGAAGAACTTGAGAGCCTTTGGGCTACCCAAAGGTATGGGAGGATTTTTCTCCCCTGGGAAGGAAGAAGGCGGTCATGTGTATAAACAGAGGGATGAAATCCAGGCAAAATGACAGCGCAAGGATGCTGTCAAGGGCAAAATGAACCTTGCCTTCCCATAGCTGTAACTCACTATACCAGGAAACATCTTTGATTCTTTGCTTTCCTTCATTCCTGCTGCCACCTCACCAGCAAACACCGAGCTATCTTAACACAGCCTGCTTCTCTCCACGTCCTTACATCCTTACTGCCCGCTCCCCCGTTCACAGCGCGACATCTATCCCAGAGACAACCTCCACGACTTGCTAACTGGACTCTGCCCCCCCACCCCAGCTTCTACTCTTGCTTGCCCAATTTCCAACCTGTAGCTAGCTAGTGGTTTTGGAAATCACTAATCAGATTATTTTACCCTGTTACTTAAAACTCATCACTGAGTTTTGGCTTCATTGGTTTCCTATTACACTTGGAATAAAATCCAAAGTCCTTATTAGGCTCAACCATCTTTTCTTTTCTAACAGCACATTCCTGGCCAGCCTGCCAGCCCCCTTTCTCTTCCTTGTTTTAGCCTGGGCCTTTCACGTGCTGTTCCTTCTGCCTACACACACCTCCCCTCAGCTTCTCACAGCCATCTTCCCAGCCGTTCAGACTTTTTGAAAAGACCTTTCCTAGACCACCTTATCAAAATCGCGCATCTTCTTCTAAGACACTCAGCTTTATTAGAACCAGAAGAAACTGTCTCCATTTTTAGTTTGTTGATTTAATTATCATGTATCTCCTCTGATTAGAATACAAGCTCTTCAAGGCCCCACTGGCCTTATCCACTGTTATATTCTCAGCCCTTCCAACTAGTCCCACGAGTGCCTGGCATATAGGTGTTCAAAAAGTATCTGTGGGATGAAGGGACACATGAGAAGACAGTTTTGTAGAGTTTTAAATATGTACAGGCCCCTTGAGACGATCTAAATTGCAACAACACCCATTTCACATATGGAGGAACAGAGGCACAGAAAAAGAGTCAACATCTGCAGGCACAGTTAACCCACAGCACGGAGCTCCACTCCTATCTGAAGCAGATCCAAACTCAGGCTACTCCTAATAGTCAAACAACTCTAAACGTGAGGCAGGTGAATAGTACACCACCAGGGGAGTCACAGAGGTCAGGTGGACGCAGATCAATTAGTAGCTCCAAGAGGCTACTGCTGAATCGGCCTCAGCCTTGCAGGGGAGAATGGACCCAAGACAAACTCAGTAATGATAATCCCCTAAACCAGTGGTTCTCAACCTTCCTAATGCCGCAGTCCTTTAATACAGTTCCTATGGGTCACGACCCACAGGTTGAGAACAGCTGCCCTAAACAAAGAGCACCCTGGAAGGAAGGAAGCACACGGCTCGGACACAGGCTTCCTCTAACACGATCCTGGAGTGTCAGTCCTGCCAAAATGGTCACAGAGGGACAGGAACATTCCCAACACAGGGTTTCTAGCCCTAGCTCTGGTGCTCCCTGGCTCGGTTGCTTAACCTCTCTGGATCGTATTTAGGATTTAACCAGCTGGGTCCAAACTCGTGCCTTTAGTGCACCTCCATGACTTCACCATACCAGGATACACAACATAGACTACTGACTGAAGAGTGTAACCTGGACAAATTTCTTCTTAAAAGATACTTTGTATCATCCTCCCATGAAAGCCAGTATCATTTGCCAATAATCAAAAGGAATCATGTTTATAAGGATTCTGAAGACAAAAAATGATTATTAAATTCTAGCTAACTACTCTTTACTACACTGAGCTTGAGACTCAATCTCTGCCTTTTTAAAGAAAGAATTTAGCAAGCATTAGGAAAATAATAAAGAAAGAGCAGTGCCAAACTGGTGCCGTTCCCCTAGATGTAAACTCAAGTGTTGAAAGAGAATTGAGACTTGAATAACAGTACTGTGTAAGTCTGTGCTGGGCCCTGCCTTGTATGGCATTTCCCATCTTGGGAAATACGGATTTGATCACATAGTCCTGGCGAAGCTCAACGTATGTGACCCATTTGATGAGAAAAGCTGTGGATTTAATAATGCTGATAGGTCTGAAAGAGGATGTCCCGAGAGTAAATGAGAACTGACCATGTGGAGTGGGGAGGCAGGTAGAATGATGGCGCTGGTGAGGACCACAGTAACAGCAACTAACATTTATCTGGTGTTTACTATGGGCAAGAGGTCATGGGAAGTAATTTAATCCTCATACCCCTTCTTTGAGGTACATAAATTATTATTCTCATTTTACAGATAAAGAAACTGGAACTCAGCCAAGAAAACACAAAGTTCATTATTTTGATGTAAGATGACTGAAATTACTTAAATTTCTCCATGACCCACAAAAAGACACTATAGGCTAAACCACATGAAGTTCCTACATATGATGGTTTTTTACCAAAGAAACAATGATTTCATATGCTCAACCTAACACATTGTACACTGAGCCCTAATATACAAATACATGTAAACATACAGATATCTACGTATGTACATATATCTATATAAATATATATCTCTACGTGTGTGTGCATACAGCTGACCCTTGCACAATGCAGGGCTTAGGGTGCTGACCCCCACATCGTGAAAAATCCATGTATGACTTTGGACTCCCCCAAAACTACTAATAGCCTACTGTTGACCAGAAGCCTTATCAATAACATAAAGTCAATGAACACCAACTCTATACACCACATGTATTATGTGCTATGTCCTCACAATAAAGTAAAGTAGGAAAAAAAACATAAGGAAGGAAAATTATTTACTATTTATTAAGTAGAAGTAGATCTCAGAAGGGTCTTTATCTTCATCTTCTTCACACTGAGTAGGCTGAGGAGAATAAAGAGGAAGAAGAGGGGTTGTCTTGCTGTTTCAGGGGTGACAGAAGTGGGAGAAAGTTTGTATATAAGTGGACACACGCAAACCCCTGCTGTTTAATGGTCAACTGTATGGATATACCTACATGTAATATGTATGTATATGTCTGTGTGTGTGTATATGTACATATACACACATAAACACAAATGTATATATGATACGAAAGTTGCATAAACCAATTATATGCCATAATTAAGTCCCTTAGTGGCTATATTTTATTTTAGAAGATAGGAGTTTTATATCGAATTTTTTTATTGAACTCAGATATTTTCTGTTCTATTTTTTATAATGTTGGTTACAACCCACTAAATTGATTTTACAACTCACTAATGGGTTGCAATTCCCAGCTTGGAACACACGGACTTAAAGGAATGCTAATCATAACCGAGCAAGTGGCAGAGTCACCTTGAGCTAGACCATGGTAGGCATTTCGTGCTGTCTCTCCAGGTTCTATGGCAGTGACAGGCAAAGGGCCCTGGCCCAAAATGCTTTTCAATGCACAGACTTTCTCTAATTGAACTCCAAAAGTAATTATCAGGCAAAAGAATATATACAATGAGTTTAGTTGTATAAAAGAAATACAGGCAAAAATAGTTTGATGGATATCTACACTTGTTCCTAAATCACTATATAACAGCAAAGGTCTCTCACATAAATATTTAAGTATGAAGACAAATAGAAAATGATTGTTGGAAAAATTGAAGATGGTTACCTATACAGAAAGGATTTTTACTAAAGGAGAAAGGGTAGGACATGGGACTGCTGGTCCTTTATTTACACACATATTTTAAACCTTAACTATAACAATACTATTTGACTTTTTAAAATTATATTCATGTCTTGCTTTGCTTAAAAAATGATTTCATTTTAAAAATTTGATCCTGGCCAGACATGGTGGCTCACGCCTATAATCCTAGCCCTAAAGGAGGCCAATGTGGGTGGATTACTTGAGCTCAGGAGTTTGAGCCTGAGCAAGAATGAGATCCCATCTCTACTAAAATTGGAAAAACTAGCTGGGCATTGTGGCAGGCACCTGTAGTTTCAGCTGCTCAGGAAGCTGAGGCAAGAGGATTGCTCAAGCCCAAGAGTTTGAGGTTGCTGTGAGCTATGATGATGCCACAGCATCCTACCCAGGCTGACAGAGTCCCACTCTATCTTTAAAAAAGAAAAATCAATCCTAATAGAAATTTGGTATCGAGGAATAAGCACTAGATTGTGACTCTGAAGACTCATCATTTACATAGTAATCATGGGAAAGCTACTTGACCTCTTGAGGGGTTTCTATCTTCTTAGGTTAAAACAAAGAGTTATATTTTGAAACTTCCTCTGCATCTGTGACCATGAAATATTTGGTGGTGATTTTCAGATTATTTTAATGAAAGGATGAAGCATTCCAAGATCACTCAACTGGTACACCCCCCTTGTACCAAGCCCAGTGTTCTCACCACCACAATAATTGCAGTGACCCAAATGTATCTTTTAGGGGAAGACACTCAACTGTGTCATTTCCTCTTCCTCTCAATATGGTCCCTCTCATGTTTCATAAACTATAATTTTATGTATCTTTATTTTGTTCTTGTTAACCAAGTGCCTTTCTCAGAGTTTCTCTCTTCACTGTTTTCAATGTAGAGAAAAATGTATTTGAATTGTACCATAATTATATCTCTTAGTAGCTGTATTTTGCTTAAGAGAGGAATTATACTGAGCACTTTTTTTATTGAACTGTCTTTTTTATCTTAAATGTGGCTTAACCTCATCAGCTAACTATTTTTCTAAACCTACTCTACAGCCAATAAAAGAAAGATAAAAAATTAAATTACATAATAAAGCAAGAAGCAAGTGTAGCTATCATGGGACTCTCAGACTGAAAAACTAGCTGAACTAACATACTGTGGAAAAGTTTTTTCCCTATATTTCAAAAAATATTAAACAAAAAAATCTCTTCAAATGGAATAATAAATGAGGTTGTTTTAATATCTTTCTATGAGGTCTGACAATTAAGTTCATAAACTTGCCACCAGGCCCTGACATTGGCAGCATTGTACAAAACAGCTGAGTAAGGTTCCATAACCTTGGTATATCAGGGTCTCACAGCTGTGTTCATGTTGACACGTGATGGTGTCTTGCTGAGTGGCATTCAGTTTTGTTGTATGTTTTGTGTGCCATCACAAAAAATGTTGGAGGTTGAATTAGAACAATGAACAAACATTAAATTTCTTGTTAAACTTGGCAAGAGTGGAAGTGAAATCAAGGACATGTTAATCCAAGTTTATGTGGCTAATGTCATGAAGAAAACGGCAGTGTACAAATGGATTAAATCTTTTTCTGACATTTGCAGATTGTGACTATGAGAAGTATAGCAGAGCAAGTAAACATCTATAGAGAAATAGGAAAATCGGAACAGAAAATCTTGACCTGAGAAAGGTGTGTGAAAGTATGGTTCAGAAAGAGCTCAGGAATGAAAAAAAGCAAAGGAGACTCAAAGTTTGCCAAGACTTTTTGGAGAGGCAAGATGATGTTTGGGGCCATGTAATCACTGGTGATGAAACCTGGATGTACCAACACGACCCTGAAACAAGCATCAAAGTGCACAATGGAAGTCAGCCAATTCTCCACAGCCAAAAAAGTTGTCAGTCCAAATAAAGAGTTGAAACAATATTGCTAACCTTTTCTTATATCAGAGGAGCTATTCATTATGAATTTGTACCAATGGACAGTTAACCAAGTTCAAAAGTGCTGAAAAGGCTGCATGAAAAACCTGGACAAAAATGACCTGAACTTTTCCCCAACAACTCATGGCTCTAGCATGACAATGCACCAGCTCACACAGCACTTCTCTGAGGGAGTCATTGGCCAGGAAACAAATTAACGTGTTGTAACACCCTCCCCACTCACCTGATCTGGCTCCCAGTGACTTTTCTCTTTACCTGAGAATAAAGGAAATAATAAAAGGAAGACATTTCAATGACATTCAAGACATCAAGGGTAATAGAACAGCTAAGATGGCCATTCCAAAAAAAAGAGTTCCAAAATTACTCTGAAGAGTGGTCTGGGCGCTGCATCAGTGCACAGCTTCCCAAAGGAGCACTTCAAAGGTGACCATAGTGATATTCTGCAATAATATATAATATATAAAACTTGATATATTATAGTTGTAGATATATTATACATTTGATAATAATATATCAAACTTTTTCTGTTTGTGAACTTAATTATCATACCTTTATACCTTTAGAACTACAGTGAGAAAGATCATCATGATAGAATACCTATTCTTCAGTCACAGCAGAAAGGAATCAACTCTACAAGACCTATTGCTTAGGTCTCTATTAAACAAATGTATACAGCAACTACTCCCCTGACCATCTTCTCTCACTTCCAAAGCATTTAATTTTCAACTCTTATCATGTCCCTCTTTTTCTTTAAGATGTTTTCTAATTATTTCTATCTTCTATAAAAGCCATGTCAAGATGGAGACTTTACCTCTTTCATGTTTACATGGATGGAGCTGGAACATATACTTCTTAGCAAAGTATCCCAAGAATGGAAGAAAAAGCATCCAATGTACTCAGCCCTACTATGAAGCTAATTTATAGCTGTTGCATGAAGGGTATAACCCAACTATAACACAAGAATATGGGGAAAGGGGCAAGGGGAGGGGGGAGAGGAGAGTTTGGTTGTCGTATGAAGGGTATAACCCAACTATAACACAAGAATATGGGGAAAGGGGCAAGGGTAGGGAGGGGAGGGGAGAGTTTAGTTGTCGTATGAAGGGTATAACCCAACTATAACACAAGAATATGGGGAAAGGGGTAAGGGAAGGAAGGGGAGGGAGGATAATTGGTGGGGCCACACCTACGGTGCATCTTAGAAGGGTACAGG
>CAUYON010019748.1:0-14793 GCA_963573935.1 Arctocebus calabarensis | reverse complement strand
ACAATGCCCAGCTATTTTGTCATCGTTGTTGTAGTTTGGCTGGGGCTGGGTTTGAACCCACCACCCTTAGTATATGGGCCAGTGCCCTACTCACTGAGCTACAGGCGCCGCCCCAGATTTGTTTTTATTTCTTAGAATTGCATTGGTTATTTGGATTTTCTTTCTGGTTCCATATGAAATGAAGTACTGTTTTTTTCAAAATTCTTCAAAGTATGATATTGGTACTTTGATGAGGATTGCATTAAATCTGTAGATCACTTTGGGTAGTATGAACATTTTAACAATGTTGATTCTTCCCAGCCATGAACATGGAATGTCCTTCCATTTGTTAACATCTTCTGCTATTTCTTTTCTCAGAGTTTCTTAGTTCTCTCTGTAAGATCTTCATGTCCTTTGTTAGGTATATTCCCAGGTATTTCATTTTCTTCGAAGCTACTGTGAAGGGTATTGTGTCTTTTATTTGACTCTCAGCTTGTCTGTTATTGGAGTATTAAAGGCTGCTGATTTGTGGATATTAATTTTGTATCCCGAGACAGAATTGTATTCCTTGATCACTTTCAGGAGCCTTGAGGTTGAGTCCCTGGGGTTTTCTAAGTATAAGAGAACATCATCAGCAAAGAGAGTTTGACTTCCTCTGTTGCCATTTGAATACCCTTGATATCCTTCTCTTGCCTGATTGCATCGGTCAGAACTTCCAGCGCTATGTTGAATAGCAGTGGTGATAGTGGACATTCTTGTCTGGTTCCAGTTCTAAGTTGAAATATAAAAGAAACAATTCTCTCTGTATTTTTTTTCAAACAACAATAAATAAGTTTTGAGAAGTAGGATAGCCTGGGGCATGCCTACTTTAGTGACAGTGGGGTAGGGCGCCATGTTGTTGGAAGGTCTCTAGTGATGTTCCACAGGACTCTGACCTGGACAGTTCCTAAGAACTATGCATGGGGCAGGGGGAAACTGTGAAGTATCCCTGGGGTCCCCAGTGTCAGGAGGCTCTGGCTCCCAAACCTTTCTCTCCCCCAGTCCTGAGCCTTCACCCTTGTTATTCCCACACTCCTGTGGACTATTCCCTCTGGACCCTACCCATGCCCATCATTTCCTTCCTTGTCTAGACAACCCACAGTTCTCGATCGTCTACCAAGGGCTGAGCTGTGGCCAGTGCCGGGTCTCCTGGCCTCTTTGGCTCCAGCTGAGGCCAGCTCCAGACCCCATTTGAGTCTCCATTCCAACGCCTTCCCCAAGATTTCTAGAGGAAGAATTTAAATTCCTATGGTCACTGTTGGCTCTTCCTTTCAGCTTTTTTTCAACTTTTGTCTTTTTGAAATTTTGCAGATAGTTCTTTATCTTCACCCTGGTGTCAACTCTAATTATGGTACTTCTCGGCAGTTTCCAGAGACTCCATTCATATAAGGCTTGTGGTGTGGGATGGCTTTCTAAAATGAGAAGTGGAGGGGACTTACATCACACACACAAACAACATAAAAATCGTAACGTTTTCTCTTTGACTTTCTGTTCTTTAAAGTCCCTTAGCCCTTTCCTTATGGTGGCTCCAGCCTCTGCTTCCCTCCTCAGGACACGCTGTCCTTGCCTGCACCACCCTCCTCCCTGCCTCAAATCCCTGCCTCTTGTTAGAGCAGAGCAGCGAAACTCTGGGTGCTCAGAGTCTGCTGCTCAGTCAGTTCCCTTGGGGTTTCACCTTTCACCCCAAACACTCAGGTTCCTCCCTATGAGGAATTTTGGTGCCAGCCTCTAAGACACCTTTTCCTGGTACTCCTCACAAAGACTTCTTATGGAGCTGCACCCAGGGAGGCACAGCGAAAACCATCCCCAGGAGGGCTCTTGCCAGATAAAAGATGCGTGCATGCTCTCCATGCGTCCAGGGCATGAGTTTGGAGGCCTGGGGGTGCTCTTCACAGGTAAGAAAAGACTCAAGGGAGGTGGGGGCAGGGACCACTCACACACAGCACCCCACCACAGCTGAGATTGGTGAAGGGGGCTCTAGTGACCCCAGAGCACTGTGCAGATGTCTGAGAGCAGGTGCAAGGCTGCCATCAGAAGAGGCACTAGACATATTTCCAGTTGTTCCTGAGGACCATGGGATGGAAATTACAGGAGTGTGGATTTCAGTAGAGAATAAGGTGCCGTAGATATAAGCTGTCTGCCTTAAAGACATTCTATAAGACATTTAAAGAGTCAATTCTGGGGGCGGCGCCTGTGGCTCATCAAGTAGGGCACCGGCCCCATATACCTAAGGTGGGGGGTTCAAACCCAGCCTCGGCTGAACTGTAAAACAGAAGAATAGTTGGGCGTTGTGGCCGGCGCCTATAGTCCCCGCTACTTGGGAGGCTGAGGCAAGAGAATTGCTTCAGCCCAAGAGTTTGAGGTTGCTGTGAGGGTGACATAGTGAGACTCTGTCTCAAAAAAATATATATATAATAAAATAAAAGTAGAAAAATTAGCTGGATGGCATGGCAGGTGCTTGTAGTTCCAGTCACTTGAGAGGCTGAAGCAAGAGGATTGCTTGAGCACAAGTGTTTGAGGTTGCTGTGAACTGAGGCCATGCCATGCTAGTCAGGTTGAAAGAGTAATCATCTATCTTAAATAAATAAATAAATAATAAAGTAGCCTTTCTTTGTGAAATGATGATGAAAGTAAATGATAGCTGTTTTATTTTAAAATTTCATTTAGCAAAAAAAAAAAAAAAGTTTGCAATAGTGTATCAGCTTTTTTTTTTTTTGAGACAGAGTCTCACTTTATTGCCCTTGGTAGAGTGCCGTGGTGTCACACAGCTCACAGCAACCTCCAACTCCTGGACTTAGGCAATTTTCTTGCCTCAGCCTCCAGAGTAGCTGGAACTACAGGCGCCCACCACAACACCCGGCTATTTTTCTGTTTTTGCAATTCGGCCAAGGCTGGGTTTGAACCCACTACCTTTGGTATATGGGGCCGGCACCCTACTCGACGAGCCACAGGCGCTGCCCAGTATATCAGCTTTTGTTAAAAAAATTTCTAGTCTTTAAATGCCTAAAACTTGGGGTCAGTGCCTGTGGCTTAGTGGGTTTGAACCCGGCCCCGGCCAAACTGCAACAACAACAACAACAAAATTCCTAAAGCTTGGGCGACACCCGTGGCTCAGTGGGTAGGGTGCCAGCCACATGCACCGAGGCTGGCAGGTTTGAACCCAGCCCAGGCCAGCTAAAACAACAATGACAACTGCAACAAGAAAAATAGCCAGGTGTTGTGGCAGGCCCCTGTAGTCTCAGCTACTTGGGAGGCTGAGGCAAGAAAATCGCTTAAGCCCAAGAGTTTGAGTTTGTTGTGAGCTGTGATGGCATAGCACTCTACCCGGGGCAACATAGTGAGACTATCTAAAAAAAAAAATTCCTAAAGCTTGGTGCTCCTGCAACTAAGTGGCATTTACAGTCCCTTCTGGTCATATGGTTTTGCATGTGGACACAGGGCCCAGGTGGCACAGCCACGCCTCCTTGCATTCTCTTCACTCCTCTGACCTCTCTCCTAGTTCGGGATGAATGCGCTTCTCCTGTCTGCCTGGTTTGGCCACTTGCGGATCCTCCAGATTCTGGTCAGTTCTGGGGCCAAGATCAACTGTGCGAACAAGGTAAGGTCTCAGGGGCAGGGCAGCTCCCCACCCCCGCCTCTACCCCTCTGCTCCCCCTGCTTCAGGAGCACAGACTGCCCCACCTCTGCCCCTGCTTCTACTTGCCCTCTTTGGCACCCCCCCCACCTGTCCCTGATCACTTACTACACAGTTATGTTGGGACAGTTCCCAGCCCTCCGGTTGGCTCCCTTATTTGCAAGAAAGGAATCAAAGTGACTTCCTGAGCAGGTAGCTGGGAAGATTAAGTGAGAGGGAGGTGGGGGCTCCTCTCCCTTTTTACTGGGTCCTGCCTTCCTTGTGGTCATTGTGGTGGGGAGGAAGGACCGAAGCACCATTTACCAACCTTGGGACCTTGGCCGAGTTACTTTATCGCCTTGAGCCTCAGTTTTCTCATTTAGAAACCTGCCCTAGGAGCTGTGGGGGGACAAGGGCAGTGCTGTGTACAGTGCCTGGCGTGGTGCCTGGTACAGTGGGAACATGCCCCCCTTTCCATTGGTGTGCACTGTGGTTTGAGGGAGGAGGGCCCTAGTGAATCACCTGGAATCCCTTCCCCTGTGTCTCACTTTTTAAGGTGTCTGTGACCCTTAGGAAAATGCAAACATTTCTGGGCCAAATGCTATCAGCTAGGAGTTCCCACTAGGATTCTTGCAGAAAATTCAGGGCACCTATGAACTTGGATCAGGAAAAAGTGCATGTTTATTTTCACTAACTTCTACTTGAAAATTTAGCATTTCTGGGTGGTACCTGTGGCTCAGCGAGTAGGTCGCTGACCCCATATACCTAGGGCTGCGGTTTCAAACTCAGCCCTGGCCGAACGGCATCAAAAATTAGCTGGACGCTGTGGCGGGCGCCTGTAGTCCCAGCTACTTGGGAGGCTGAGGCAAGAGAATCTCTTAAGCCCAAGAGCTGGAGGTTGCTATGAGCTGTGACTCCACAGCACTCTACCGAGGGCGATAGAGTGAGACTCTGTCTCCACAAAAAAAAAAAAGAAAATTTAACATTTCTTTTAATGACGATGAATATTGGTAGTTAGTATCTGTAACTTTGTAACCAATAGAAAGTGTGGTTATTTTTATATCATATTAAAGTCTTTACAGTTATCTTATTAACAAAATACTCCTTGCACTCATACTTTGAAATAATGGCAGTCATTAGACCTGTCACTAGATCTTTTTGTTTAATGGATCAATATGGAAGCACATAATGTTACTAGATTGGAAACTTGGTTTTTAATGTTTTGATAACTCTATTTTAATATCATTGATTTCCTTTTATGGTAGATGGAATAATGGCCCCACTAAAGATGTCTGTATTCTAATCCCTAGAACCAAAAGGCTTTTGGCAGGTGTGATTAAATTAAGACCTTGAGGTGGGGAGATTATCCTGGATTATACACAAAGGCCCAGTGTAACCACGGAGTCCTTTTAGGGGACAAAGGGAGGCTGGAGGGACAGAGAAGGAGGTGAGAAGAGGAAGTGGAGGTTGGAGTCATGCTGGCCATGAGCCTCTAGAAGGCTGGCAAATGGATTTGCTCCTAGAACTTCCAGAAGAAACGCAGCCCTGCCAACACATTTTAGTCTTTTGTCCTCCTGTACTGTAAGAGAATAAATTTGTGCTGTTTTTTTTTTTTTTGAGACAGAACCTCAAGCTGTCGCCCTGGATAGAGTGCTGTGACATCACAGCTCACATCAACCTCCAATTCCTGGGCTCAAGCGAGTCTCCTGCCGTCGCCTCCCAAGTAACTGGGACTACAGGCACCCGCCACAATGCCTGGCCATTTTTTGGTTGCAGCCGTCGTTGTTTGGCTGGCCTGGGTTGGATTCGAACCCATCAGCTTACGTGTATGTGGCTGGCGCCTTAGCCTGTTGAGCCACAGACGCCGAGCCAATTTGTGCTGTTTTACTTAAGTTTGTGGTTGCTTGTTATAGCAGCACTAGGAAACTAATACACCATTGTAAGCCTATGCATTTGATTAAAATTTTTTCCCATATAATTTATTTTTGTATTTAAGTAAACATTATTCTGAGAAGGGGTCCATAGGCTTTATTTATTTATTTATTTTGAGACAGAGCCTCAAGCTGTAGCCCTGGGTAGAGTGCTATGGCATCACAGCTCACAGCAACCTAACTCCTAGGCTTAAGTGATTCTCTTGCCTCAGCCTCCCAAGTAGCTGGGACTACAGGTGCCTGCCACAACGCCTGGCTATTTTTTGGTTGTAGTTGTCCTTGTTGTTTGGCAGGCTCTGGGCTGGATTCGAGCCCGCCAACTCTGGCATATGTGGCTGGCACCTTAGCCGCTTGAGCTACAGGTGCCAAGCCTATCGGCTTTACTCGATGTCAAAAATGGCAGTGGCAGGCTCGGCACCTGTGGCTCAACGGGCTGGGGCGCCAGCCACGTACACCTGAGTTGGCGGGTTCAAATCCAGCCTGGGCCCACCAAACAACAATGACGGCTGCAACCAAAAAATGGCCGGGCGTTGTGGCAGTCGCCTGTAGTCCCAGCTACTTGGGAGGCAGAGGCAAGAGACTCGCTTGAGCCCAGGAATTGGAGGTTGCTGTGAGCTGTGAAGCCACAGCACTCTACCCAGGGTGACAGCTTGAGGCTCTGTCTCAAAAAAAAAAATGGCAGTGGCAAATAAGAAGTCTGCCTCATGTCATAGGATTGTGCTGGCTGTGGTGATAATGCCTGACAGCTCCCAGAGAAGGCTGCCCCTATGTGACGGCTCCGAGCTGCAGTGAGGGGGTGAGGGGCCAGCAGGAGGGTGCCCTGTGAAGACGCTCAGGTTCAAGCCCAGAGTCCTCCTGTCTGGTCCTACCTGCCTGGCCTGGAGTGATTTTGTAGCTCAGTGGCCCAGGGAAATACAGTGGCTGTCTCGATGGCATTTGCTCTAAATGCAGAGCTGTGAGAAAGCTTCAGTGTTCTAGAATGAGGGAGGAGAGGTGTATACAGGTGTAGGGAGGGTAGGGCTCTGGAAATGGACTCTTCTGGTTAAGCACATCCCTTCTGTATTAGTTTTCTGTTTTTGGCAACAACTCTCCTTAAAACTTAGTAACTTAAAATAATGATGATTTATTATTTTTCAAAAGTCCTGTGGAAGGCTGGGCAGTTCCTCTGGTTTTTCCCGAGCTCCCCTGCCAGGCTGCAGTTGGCAGGTGGGTGGGCTAGGGCTGGCTGGCCCTGGAGGGTATCACTCCCCTGTCTGGGGCCTCTGTAGGGAATGTTGGAACATCCGGAATGCTGTGGCCAGTTTCTCCAGGGGGCCACTGATCCTCAGGGCAGCCTGGACTTCCTTATGTGGGTGCCTTGGGGCAGCAAAAGAACGAGAGGGGAACAGGCAAGGTCTCTAGAATCCAAGGCTGGAAAGTCACCTGCTATCACTTTTGCGCATTCTGTTAGTTAAATCATAGGACCAGCCTAGATTCAAGGGGAGGAGAATAATGGAGTCCTCCTCTGGATGAGAAGAGGACAGAGCAGTCCTGGGCTATGCTTCAGGTGGGAGCAACAGTCGCAGCCATCTGCAAACCATAGAGTTCACTCTTCCTTTCTATATTTTGGTGGCAGGGGTAGGGTATGTTTGTCAAATGATCCTTTTTTTTTTGAGACAGAGCCTCAAGCTGTCACCCTGGATAGAGTGCTGTGGCATCACAGCTCACAGCAACCTCCAATTCCTGGGCTCAAGTGGCTCTCCTGCCTCTGCCTCCCAAGTAGCTGGGATCACAGCCCACCACGACACCTGGCCATTTTTTTTTGGTTGCAGTTGTCACTGTTGTTTGGTGGGCCCGGGCTGGATTTGAACCTGCCAGCTCAGGTGTACGTGGCTGGCGCCTTAGCCCGTTGAGCCACAGGCGCCGAGCCCGAAATGATTCTTAATTGAAATATTTTCCTTTGTACTTTTTAACTAGCTGGGCATTCCACTGCACTACTGTTGATGTCATCTATGATGTCATGAAGGTGGCCGCTGTCAACATTGTAGCCCATAGACTGGGCCATCCCCAGGATCTTTTCTTTTTTGAGACATAGTCCCACTACGTTGCCCTCGGTGGAGTGCTGTGGCATCACAGCTCACAGCAACCTCAAACTCTTGGGCTTAAGCCATTCTCTTGCTTCAGCCTCCCAAGTAGCTGGCGCCTGCCACAGTGTCCGGCTATTTTGATATTGTCGTTGTTGTACTTGTCATTGTTGGTTAGCTGGCCCAGGCCAAGCTTGAACCCACCAGCCTCGGTGCATGTGGCTAGCACCATAACTACCTTGCTACGGGCACTGAGCCCATCCCCAGGATCTTTTTAATGGTTCCAGAGGGTTCTCTGATTTTGGTCAGTGCTGCATCTGCCTGGCAATGTTGACAATCTCATCAAAAGTGATATTTCCGGCTGGGCACGGTGGCTCACACCTTTAATTCTAGCACTCTGGGAGGCCAGGGTAGGCAGATTACTTGAGCTCAGTAGCTCAGACCCTTGCAGTCACCCGGTTGCCTTGGTGATATCACCACCAACCTTCCTTTTCTTTTTTTTTCTCTTTTTTTTGGAGACAAACCCAGGGGGCCAATCTTGGGAGGAGGTCAGACGTGGCACCAGCTTTGCCATCAGTGCATCTCAGGTACACAACTTTGATGTCATTGGACTTAAACTTAGGTGCATGGTGGAGGTGTCGGATGAACCTGGATTCAGGTCAACTAAAGACAGTAACACCTTGGCCTTCTCCCAGCTGAAAGCTGAAAGCTCACTCTTCCTTTCAATCTCTTGTTCAAAGTCTTCCCTGAAGGGATTCCTTTCACCTTTAGATACCACCTTACAGTCTATTTCTGCTACTGCCCTGAAGTTTTCCCTTTACCCTGCTGTTTACTTTCCTAGCTCTCCATCTCCAAGCATTGGTGATATTTAAAGTTTTACTGAACCATAGAGGATTTTTCTTTTTAGACAGAGTCACACTATGTCACCCTGGGTAGAGTGCTGTGGTGTCACAGCTCATAGCAACCTCAAACTCTTGGGCTTAAGCGATTCTCTTGCCTCAGCCTCCCAGGTAGCCAGGACTACAGACGCCTGCCACAAGGCCTGGCTATATTCTTGTTGCAGTTGCCATAGTTGTTTAACTGGCCAGCGCTGGGCTCAAACCTGCCAGCCTCAGTGCATGTGGCTGGTGCCATAACCACTGTGCTATGGGCGCTGAGCCTATCTGCTATTTTTCTCATGATTAGTTTGGGGTTGTGGATTTGGGAAGAATTCCACAGAGGGAAGTGCCCATCTCATCCCTTATATCAGAGGGTACATAATAACAACACGAATGCACACATCTAAAATGTATGCTTTCTGAGATTTGGCCACTGGCAAGATATAAAACATTGTTCTATTGATTTTTTTGTTGTAGTTGTATTGATTTTTGTGACCCATTGATGGGTTACAATCTGCTACTTGGAAAACAGTGCTTCTGACCTTAATGCAAGGTGGAGGTACGTACTCTGAGCCATAAACGTAGGCTTTGTAAGCCTCCTTCCTTTAGTTATTGCTTCTAAACTCAGGAAAACTTCTTCCCATCTACCTCACACCCCCAACCCAGGCCACTTCCCTCTAGTCCCTGCAGATCAGGGACTCTGCCCTCAGTCCTCTCTGGAAGGTTAGGAGGTCCCCTCCTAGAGATATACACTGGGCACTTAGTCACCTGTGTTTTTATTAACTGCTGTATCAAGGGAGGCAGATAGATGCCCAGAACCTTCTTAATTTTTCTGTGGGGATGATCTAAGGACTGCTAGTGCTATATGACCTTACCTTACATGTTTGAATCTTTTTTCAGTTTGTAAAATACTTTGGTTTATTAAACTGGTCCTCTCAGTCACCAGCTGAGATGGCCAGGGATTATTATCCTAATTAGACATATCTGAAAACGGAGGCTCAGCGAGGTAGAGGTGACTGCCCCAGGACCACAGCTGACGAGTGCCAGGGCGGGGATTTGAACTCTGACAACCCGACCCCCATCAGCCCCTCTGAAGCTGAGTGTGCACCAAAGTGGGTTATCCCAGGAGCCCATTCATCACTGACAACGTTGTTTTCATGGGCAAGCTGTGCTCTGGCTCAAACACTTGCCACCTGGAAGACAGGCAGTATGTGAGAAAGGCCCCCTTCACAGACTGTGGGGACCATCCTGGGCTTGTTTCCAGGATGGCCTGACCTTACTGCACTGTGCAGCCCAAAAAGGCCACGTGCCAGTGTTGGAGTTCATAATGGAGGACCTGGAGAATGTGAACCTGGACCACGCAGACAAGGTGAGAGTGCCTCAGGGCTACTTGTCCTTCCCTGGGCTGGGGTCTCCTCGTCTGCTGGTCTGGAAGAGGTGTGGGGCTACAGATGAGCAGAATGTAAGCACAGCATAACCCCTTGCCTCAGAGAAGCCCTTAGATGGGTTAGAGAAGGGACCCACTGCTTTTCGCTTCCTGGAGGGTTGCATTTGGTGAATGAACTAGATTTGTGGGTAAGATTGGGAATCAGGGGTGGGGGACCAAATGGAGGAGAGAGCCTTTCTAGAGCTGTAAAAGTAGAAAAGGGCTCTAGTGTAAGTGCTAGTGGACCAGAATCTTGGGTGGGAAAGCCTGGGGGTTCCCGGGGGCCCCTCTCGGGATCCTGAGCCCCAGCCTCAGGAAATTGTTCTTTAGTGGGCTGCAGGGAGACACCTAAGGATCTGAGTAGGGAGGGGCCTCCCAAAAAGTGACTCTTGTTGCGAAATTGGGGCTGGCCTTCCAGGTAGGTTGTATGGGGCAAGGGAAGGAGAGAAAAAAAATCTCTGGGGCAGGAGGGGCCACTGCAATGCCAGAGTGGCAGAGGAGACAGATGTAGGTGGACATAGCGGGGCTGCCCACTGACTGGGGGAGGAAGGTCCACGCTCCTTCTCCTCCCTGCCAGCTGGGAAGGACGGCATTTCACAGGGCAGCTGAGCATGGGCAGCTGGACGCTGTGGACTTCCTCGTGGGTTCTGGCTGTGACCATAGTGTCAAAGACAAGGTACTGTACCCCTGAGACCTGGGCTCCTGACCAGGGTACAACAAATCCCCACTTCCTTCTGGCTCTGCACCTGTGCCTACTCGGGGCAGGGGCCCAAGGACCACAGTGTATCTTGTGTCCATCTGGTAGGCCTTTTACCAGCACTCGTTATGGGCCAGCCCTGTGCTACGTATGGGTTGGGGACATAAGGATGCCCAAGACATAGTTTCTCACTTCAGGAACTCAGCACCACAATCCTAGTTGAGAGCTGTGATCCCAGATGGCAGATCTGGTTGGTTGGTGGTGCTGCCTGGTGTGGGTTGGGCAGGACTGTGGTCCACCTGGGTCATCTGTTGTTAGGGGATGGTAGCCACAATACTGGTCATTTGCCTTCTTTGTGATTCAGTGCTCCACTGTGGTTATGGTGAAAGTAGGATGGGAACACCGAGGAGGAAGCAGGCTATTCGGGGTGGAGAGCTTGTGAGCAGGATTTTGCCAATCTGAGAAAGAGTGAGGGATCAGAAGGGACCCTGCAAATGACTCTTATCAATAAACTGTTGTAAATCATCAGGCAAAATATGTTGCAGCAAATTGTAAATGATGCTTCCAACAAAGGGATGAGCTTCCTGTTAATCTGCTGAGTAAGGTGCTTGGCCTGGGAAAGGGAGTTCTGTTTATATTGTAGAGACAGAGAGCTCACGGACAAGGATCCTAGAAGGAGTCTTTATCAAAGGCCAGTTCAGCCTTCTTATTTTGCAGCTATAGAAACTGAGGCCCAGAGAGGGGGATGCTGTAGCCAAGGTCACACAGCAAGGCAAAGGTAGAGCTGGGTTTGGAACCAGCATCCTGAGGCATAACCCCATGCCTTCTCTCTTCAGCAGGTCTCCTCCCGGGGCAGTGACCTCTGTGGGGTCTGGTTGAGTTTGTTCACACTCATCCCTTTGTGATGAAAAGGCTGCATTGGGGCCTAAGACTCAGGTCAGGTTGGGCTTCTTTCATTCAGGAAACATGGGCTGATTAGATCCTGCCCTGTGCCAGGCACTGGGTGTAGAGAGAGCAGAAAGGACACTCCCCCACCAGGGCAGGCTTATGTAGGAGGCAAAAATGACCTCAAGGCCATGAGAGCAGGAGTGCCAAAAGCAGAGGAGAAAATCTGGTTTCGATGAATTTATCCACAATGTTGCAACTAGAAATTCTACAGGGAAGATTTTTTTTTTTTTTGAGACAGAGCCTCAAGCTGTCACCCTGGATAGAGTGCCGTGGCATCACAGCTCACAGCAACCTCCAATTCCTGGGCTCAAGCGAGTCTCTGCCTTTGCCTCCCAAGTAGCTGGGACTACAGGCACCTGCTACAACGCCCGGCCATTTTTTGGTTGCAGCCGTCATTGTTGTTTGGTGGGTCCGGGCTGGATTTGAACCCGCCAGTTCAGGTGTACATGCTGGTGCCTTAGCCCATTGAGCCACAGGCGCCGAGCCTACAGAGAAGATTTTAAAATGGCATTACCTGGATGGGCGTAGTGTCTCACACCTGTAATCCTAGCATTCTGGGAGACCGAGGCAGGAGGATCCTTTGAGTTCAGAAGTTCAAGACCAGCCCAAGCAAGAGTGAGGCTCTATCTCTACTAAAAATAGAAAAATTAGTCAGGCATTGTGGTAGGCAGCTATAGTTCCAGGTACTGAGGAGGTTGAGGCAGGAGGATTGCTTGAGGCCAGGAATTTGAGGCTTCTGTGAGCTATGACAGCATGGCACTCTACCTAGAGTAACAGAGCTCTGTCTCATAAAAAAAAAAAAAAAAAAATTACCCCTGTTAAGTTTTGCATTTAGGGGTTAGCAGTGTTTCATTTTGAATTTCGTTTTGGCACAGTAAGTTTTTAAGGCCTGCTAGGGAAGACAGACCTGTCAGAGCCAACGACAAGATGGTTATCCCACGTGTGCTGTAATGGACCAAAGGGAGGTATTGAGAGCCCAGAGCGAGCGATTAATTCCACTTGGAAAGGCGACGGTTGCTGTCAAGGCCTCACAGAGGTGGAGATGTTGGGCATCCCCATGGAGAGAGGGGAGAGGGCACCAGGCTCAAGACCAAGGCTGCTTTCTTCCCGGCTCTCCTGTCTCTGAGCCCCCTGCCCTGCCCCAGGAAAGTGTGAGTTAGATGTCTCTGCTTGCCACCTGCAGCTTCAAATGGCAGGGTGTGGATATTCATAACCCAGGAGGAAGAAAAAACCCCACAACTGGCTAACTGGGGGCACATGTCAGCCCCTCACAGTTCACTCTCTTTTGTGTCTCTTTGAACACAAAGACTTCACGCTGTGGCTGCTTTTCCCACACTGAGCTTGCTGAGCCTTGCTGGGCTGCAGAGAGGGCTGGGGAGGAGCAGAACAAACAAAACTGTATGTATTAATATGCCAGTGTGATGCTCATATAGGAAATTTAAGTGTTTCATCTTTGGTGCCTTGAGGTAGCTCTAGCTGTTGTATTTATGTGTAGGTTTATGATTGAGGGTGGGCGTGTTTTTTTTTTTTTTTTTGTAGAGACAGAGTCTCACTATGTCACCCTCAGTAGAGTGCTGTGGCGTCAGACAGCTCACAGCAACCTCCAACTCCTGGGCTTAGGCGATTCTCTTGCCTCAGCCTCCCGAGTAGCTGGGACTACAGGCGCCAGCCACAAGGCCGGCTATTTTTCTGTTTTGCAGTTCTGCCGAGGTCAGGTTTGAACCCGCCACCCTCGGTATATGGGGCTGGTGCCCTACTCGATGAGCCACAGGTGCCGCCCAGTGGGTGCTTTGGCTTTAGCATATGTTCTCGTCTTCACTGAACTCTAAAGATCTGTGCTTCAATGTGATTGCCTTGGTCTTCTCCTTTATTTTTTATTGTTTATTTATTTATATTTAGAGACAGGCTCATTCTGTCACTCAGGCTGGAGTGTAGGGACATGATCACAGCTCACTGCAGCCTTGAACTCCTGGGCTTGGGCCATCCTCCTGCCTCAGCCTCCCAAATATCTGAGACACATTCCACCGCTCCTGGCTACTTTAAAATTTTTTGGAATCTGTCTGTGATGCTTAGGCAGGTCTCAAACTCTTGGCCTCAGATGATCTTCCTGCCTTGGCCTCCCAAAGTGCCGAGATTACAGGTGGGAGCCACTGCCCCTGGCCTGATCCTTACCTTAAGAAGGTATTGAGACAGGCCAGGGTGGAGGGAAGAGCTTGAACCATGGCCCGTTCAGCTGGGCTGTGTCCCAGGCGTCTTCTGGTGAGATGAATAGCTAAAGCTGCATCTCTCCTTCTAGATGCTTTTGTGGGTTCTGGGGGTGCTTGCACTGGCCTCCATCTGTGCTTCTTCTTTAGGGACATGCCTTTCTTTGGCCACTTCCAGCTGCCTTCCCTTCTAGGGCCCTTTGCCCCCTCCAGGTCTTCAGTGAGAAGGACAACCCCAAGCAGGCTCTCCTCAGCAGGGGCCACTTCTAATACAAAGAACAGGGGGCCCTCCCCAGTGCAGCCACTTCTCTTGGCCCTGTCACTGTCACCTTTAGACTTTCCAAGCATGAGGCACCTACCAGTCCTTTAGCTTCCAAGGGACACACGTCAAGCTCTTCACACAATCCCCTGGAGACCTTGTCACATTATTGACTCATTGGCCCTATCTCCTGAGTGTCTTCCATGTGCCCCGGGCCCTATTCTAGGAACTTGGGGAAACTTCAGAGAACGGAATAGATGGACAGCTCTGCCCTGGTGGCCGTTATGCTCCAGCAAGAGGAGTCAGTTACAAACAAGCACAGCGTACCCTGAGGGGCAGAGGGTGTTAGCAGGTGGCCAGTGCTGTGGGGAAGGGAAGGAAAAGCAGGGCAGGAGAAGGGGCTCAGAAAGACAGGGGTGTGCTCAGGGAAGGTCACCCCTTTTTTGAGAAGCCAGCAGACTTGAAGCCAGCAGGTGACTGAGGCAACTGCTGCCTGGGAGCAGCCTGAGCTCAGAGGAGCCTCTGGAGCCCTGAGCAGCAAGTGGGGATCAGCCTGGGGGCCCCAGGAGGGGCTGGCTTTAGATGGGTGATGTAAAGTAGGCTTTGTTTTATTTTTTATTTTTTTTTTTTTTGTAGAGACAGAGTCTCACTTTATCGCCCTGGGTAGAGTGCCGTGGCGTCACACTGCTCACAGCAACCTCCAGCTCTTGGGCTTAAGCGATTCTCTTGCCTCAGCCTCCCTAGTAGCTGGGACTA
>CAUYON010019747.1:0-7500 GCA_963573935.1 Arctocebus calabarensis | reverse complement strand
CAGTTTGAACATGTAAGCAAGTTTCAGCCAGGTTTCACCATTGTCTTAAAGGTAAAATTTAATTTTATGCAACTAGCCATCTGTATTTTTCCCCATCTCCATTTTGACTTTACTTCGGTTTGCCGAAGTTTTGCATTCTTCTATAAAATTCAGAGTTTAAAATATGGGTTTCTTGTGGGTCTTTCACTTGGTGACTGGTTAGCAGTGTGTTGGCCGTCTTTGGTTTATAAAGGATGTCTTAACCATGAACTATCGAAGGGGCTAAAATCAACTTTCTTTAGAATTCTTGCATTTTTCTTTTAATCATTCTTTTATCTATACTAAATCACTGCACATGAATTAGAACCGCACATCACAAAATTGCACAGGGAGTACAAATATCACATCCAGTCTGCATAAAATCGAATTCCACTACTGACCAGATCACAAAATGGCTGCACTCTCTAATCTAAAACTAATTTGCATATTGTACACATGTAAGACAATTTTTTCAACTTGAAGTCACAATAATGCATGCAAGTTTGCTTTAAAAACAAATTTTATAATTTGTTCATGCTACCTAGATTCAAGAGAGCTTTTTTGAACATTTGCAATCCCTCGCCTCTTGTTAGTTAATAATTCTAGTGCATGCATATGGTGTATACAGGTTAAGTAAACATGCATTTTTTTTTCACATTCTAAAACTATGGCAGTTTAGGCCATATTGTGCTGCCTGCATTTATCTGCAATGCAGTGTGTCTCTAACGTTCTCAATCCCGTATTAATAGGTGACATTTACACATAACACCTATATAGCAGCAAAGCTAATACAGCTTGTGATTAAAAATGTTTAAAAATAGCTAATAAATCAGATTATCTTGAGGTATTATTTCTTGCAAGTCAAAATGGAGAGCAAAAAAATCAACCCTAATTTTTAGTTTATGTATACACTGAAAATAGCAACAATAAAAATAAGCATTTGTAGCAGACATATTCCATCTTCACTATTATTTTGCTACCTTTGGTAAATTACTGGGGCAGATCTTGAAGTTAAAAACCCATGTTTAGAAATAAGTGCACGCTTCCCCCACTATTAGCAGCAGACTGTGTTGCCCCTACGCAAAACATTCTCACATCTAATTTTAACTTTACATATAAAAATAACTTGGAGAAAATACAAAAAAACATTTTATTTTAACATGAAAATATCACAAAAATTAGTAAGCCTGAGATGTAGGGTTTTGGTGAAAAACAAGAGGCTTGTAGTGTTTGGCTGCTGATAAAGATGCATGTACTGGTAGCTGGGGTGAAAGCAGAAGAATGCACTTACTTCCTCTGCGTGTCGGTATCTCTGGACACACGAGCCACATGCACCCTTTCCCTCCTTGTCACACAGAGGCCGATCTGCTCTTCTTAGTTCCAGCGGAAATGGATCTGACGTGGGCGATCAGCACCTTCCTTCACCAATGGCTTATGGAACTCACGTCCCGCACGAGAGTGGATATTCGCCCAACAAAACTCACAGTAATACTGCAGACAAGTGACGTTGGCACAGAAAAAGGGGGCGAATTTCCCACCACAGCGCGCGCCCTGGCACTCGTCACACATCTGGTCATCGAGCACGTATGGCTTCACCTCCACCTGGAAGAGCAAAGGCACAGGTCTGTCAGCCTCTGCTTCAGAAATCACGCTTAGTGCTGACTTCAAATGCTGCGTGTTCTAGAGAAAAAGACTGGCATTAAAAGCTGAGAAAGTGGGCCATTTCCACAGGAAGTAGTTATCATATAATAAGTTAAAAACATTAAATCATTTTGTTCTTGTGCCAACTGTCGTTTTGATACATTATACAGTATATAATATCACAGCCACAGCGTTTCATACTCATAGTTCACTATGAGTTACAATACGAGCCCTTGATCTGGTAACTTTATGTTAATATGTCTTCCTGAGAGGACTATAAACTAAGTGATGTTCACTATATTTTCAAAAGGCAGAAAATACTTCTAAAATTTATAAAAATCTAATTGATTTGCAAAACATTGTGCCCGTACTGTTCCTGAAGTAACATCTTTGAAACACCCGTGTGTTGGTAGTTTCAGAGGCAGGAGTGATTCTGAGTGAGAACAGAAGGGGTATCACATCCTCAGGGGACACAAACGGTTTTCACCCATTTTCCAGTCACTCCAATACCTCCCGTGCCACAGCTGAACCCTAAGAACTGCGGACGCCAGCGGCTCCCCTCCTGGGGTACGCGAGTGCCACAGCCCACGGACAGACAACCAGACCCGAGGATGAGCTCACCCCTCATCGAGGGCACTCTGGACGGGGAACTGGTAAGACACCAAGTTCCACTGTGAAGGGCTGACTTTTCTAGACTTTTCACTGGAGTCAGCTCTGAATGACAAACCTTTCACCTCAGTTTCCACCTTTGTGAAGTGAGAATAACAGCCCTGTCTCAGAGTTGGGAGAATTAAATCACGCACGTAAAAGCATGAGATAGTGCTGGGCACTTGGCAAGACAGTCTGTAAATTAGTTTTAGCTACTGTTAGCTGTTAATAACCTTGGCCTTCTTGCGTGTAATAACTTTGTGAATGGAAGGTTATCATTTCTTTGTCAGCTGTTCCTTAGAAGAGGATAGAAAATTGAGTGGTTTGAAGGGCTGGATTTGAGATAAAGCAGAGGTAGCCCACAGGAAAGTAATAATAGTACTACTGCTAATGACCCGACAATTTATATTCTGCATGTACACTACTGAAACCCTTTTGAATGTGCATAAATGTATGAAGGTACCTTTAAAAGAACAACAAACTGGAAATGACTATAGGAGAACTAATGGAAGATAAATACTTGATAGGAAGGCGAAGGATTTACTTTGCTGTTTATATTTCATTGATCAGGGTTAGGATAAACATTTTATATACATTGGACATTTTTCTATTCTGAATTGTCTGTATCTTTGCATATTTTCCTATCAGAGTTTTTCCCCCCTTTCAATTGATTTGTAACGCCAAATAAAAATTTTTAATCTTTCTTCCACTGGTTTTTGAGTTTTAAAATACTCTTTGACACAAATTCTAAACTATTTTGCTCAATCTTTATCTCTCAACTTTTTCCTCCGTGGATTCTATTTTCTTTTCTTTGCCAGGCTTCTATTTCTGATTCACTGTTTTCATGACAACTATCATCAAAGAAGAGCATCACTATGCCCAAAGAACAAATCAAGATCCATGAGGAGTACTGGCTTTCATTTTCCTGGATTGTAAACCCCAGGAGCACAAGGACGGCACGGCACGCACTTACTCAGCACCCCCCGGCCCAGGGGGCGCCGGCGCGGCAGGCACCTACTCAGCACCAGGGGGCGCTGGCGCGGCAGGCACTTACTCAGCACCAGGGGGCGCTGGCGCGGCACGCACTTACTCAGCACCCCCCGGCCCAGGGGGCGCCGGCGCGGCAGGCACTTACTCAGCACCAGGGGGCGCCGGCGCGGCACGCACTTACTCAGCACTCCCCTGGCCCAGGGGGCGCTGGTGCGGCAGGCACTTACTCAGCACCAGGGGGCGCCGGCGCGGCACGCACTTACTCAGCACTCCCCCGGCCCAGGGGGCGCTCCGAGCAGACAGACAGGAGTGAACGTGGCCCGTTCCCTGCCTGTCGTTCTCACGCTGGGCCAGGGGCTTTGGTGATTGTACCTCGTAAAATGCCAGGCGCTCACAAGTTTCTTAAGGCAAAACTGTTCAAAAAAATTTTACCAATACAATGATTTCTAGATATTAGTTTAATAAAGCTAATCTACTTAACTTAAACTCATGGACTTTAAGAGGTAGAAAACTTCAGATTAACTCTTGTGTGTGCAGGGAGCTTCCTGGACGCTGCGCCTGGTCCTGTCCCTGTGATGATGCCCTTTCCATTTTCAGATGACCTAACTGGTAATGTTCTGTCTCCTGGACTTGTAACTCATGAAATGCTTAATAATCAATAATTCTCTAACTTGAATCATTTACTTTATCATCTACTGGAAGTTACAGTGGATTATATAACTCATGGAATAACATACTAAAAAATAGAAGGAATTAGCCACCTGTGGTGTTGTGTTTCTTAGCTATGAGAGATAGCAAACTCAGTCTTCATGAGTCCTAAAATAAGCTGAATAAACAATTCTAACTCTCCCCAAATAGGTATCCTAGATATCTTTGAGTTGACAGTTACATATTTAAATTTAATCTTTTTATGGTTTAATGACTATATTCTTATCAGAGAGATGATAGTCATAAAGATCAATGGCTTCACCGTTCTTTGTAGTGCCTTGTAAAGTACTTAAGGCTCAAATTCTTTCAAATAAAGACCAACATCTTGTAGCTTAGAAAACATGGCTTAAAAAATAAACTTTTCTCTAGGTACTGCAATGCCTTTTCCAGAAGGCATGTTTTTCTTAATTCACCTCTTCTGGATCCTGACCATTCTTTAGGAATACTCTGTTCATGGGAAATGTCTGTACCAGAATGTTTATTGCAGCCCAATTCATAACTGCTAAGCCATGGAAGAAGTCCAAGTGCCCATCGACCCATGAATGGATTAATAAATTGTGGTACATGTACACCATGGAATATTATGCAGTCTTAAAAAAGATAGAGACTTTACCTCTTTCATGTTTACATGGATGGAGCTGGAAAATAGTCTCCTTAGCAAAGTATCCCAAGAATGGAAGAAAAAGTATCTAATGTACTCAGCCCTACTATGAAACCAATTTATAGCTTTCATATGAAGGCTATAACCCAATTACAGCACAAAATATGGGGAGGAAAGGGAGGAGGGAGGATGGGTAGAGGGAGAGTAATTTGTGGGTCCACACTTAGGGTGCATCTTAGAAAGGTACAAGTGAAACTTACTAAATATAGAATATAAATGTCTGTACACAATAAGAAAATAGCCATGAAAGCTATGTCAACCATTTTGATGAAAATATTTCAAACTATATATAAAACCAGCACATTGTACCCCATGATTGCATTTATGTACACAACCATGATTTAATAAAGAAAAAAAAAAAGAATACTCTGTTCCAAATAATTGGCCCTTCACTGTCATGTTGGAAATGAAGAAATATGTGAGGCACAACAGGGCAATGATCTTCTTTTACTCATGCATATTGAAGACCCATAATTATATGCTATGTAAACAGCTTCCTCTGTGACCTACCACCTTTCTGTAGAAGTAGGGGTCAGTCAGAGATGGGTGTTCTCGTCTATGTCTGTGCATCTGTGTCCCTTGGGGAGTTCATGCTCTCCTGCAGCCCTGGCTGCATCTCAGACGGATTACAGCAGAATCTCAGGTTGACACCCAGGTGACTTTCTAAGTTCCCACATGACTAATGTGCAGCTTAGGCTGAGAACCACAGGACTATAGGAATCTAAGGTTCCAACCACTTCAAAAAGGCTACAGATGCATATCTGACTATAAGGAAAGGCTCTCCTCTTAGATACAACTTTTGTTTGGCAACATTTTAAATAGCCATGCAGACAGAAGAGCCCCTGCGCATTTGTGGCCTGGACCCATGCTGTGCTCCATTTCTAACTGGATGGAAACCACACTGACCGTGGCCTCTACAGTCTGGGGTCTGTTCAATCAGGTAACCAGCTTTCCTGCCCCTCAATCATGTTTTAAAGTAAAAAAAAAAGCCTCATATGAGGCTTCTAGAAATAGTTGCACTGGGGAAATCAGTATCCACTTATTAGTTGTATCTAATTTAGATATTAAAAGTTCATTTGCTGTATATTCTCAGTATATCTCAGCTGCACTAATAAATGTAAACATAATTTTAGAATACTGCTTGGCTATGTATGGGAGCTATTCACAGATTTTAGTATGAAATAGATTCGTGAAAAAATACCTGAGTTGTGTTTGTCCCTCTCCCCTACTTTAGACGGTTATCAGTACTTGGAATTATTCAATGGAGTGGCTTCCAATTATCATTCCTAGGCCTTCTTAAAAGTTGTTATTGTTTAAAAAAAAACAAAAAACAAAAAAACTCTTGTTGTGATGACCTAAGTCATACTACTTAGCAAACATTTTAAAGTTTAGGTCAGTTATTTTAGGAAAATACACACTATGTAATTTTGTTTTAGATTTTATGAGAAAACCAACATGTAAATAGCATTCTGTGCCAAGTTGTGTTTTAAGTACTTGTATATGTGTGAATTTATTTAATACTCAAAATAAGACATATTGGTATTGTTTTCTGCTTAAAAATAAGGAAAAAGAAGCACAAAGAGTGTTAATTTGCCCATGACTATAGAGCAACCGGTATAAATGAGGTTCAATTCCACGGTCTTCTGCCTCCCTGGTCAGAAGGACAATTAGACCTTGTTGACTGTTTGACAGGGATGTAAAATGACTTTTATCTATGTTTAAAGTGTGCTCAAGAATCTTACACTTTAAGGACATTTTGATATACTAACCTTTAACTCTGAGAATTCAAATTAGTATTAAAAAACAGTGTTTGAATTATATTAATTCTCTCACCTTATTACAGGACATAAATGATCCCCAAATTGCAACTTACACGTTTATCGATATCGCCATGCTGAAGCTGAACAAATCGCGCACTAATGGCTGCGATATAGCTCTGCTGATTGGAGAAAGCAACTCGCCCAGCACCTTTTGGGTATTTTAGCTCAGGATCTGTATCAATTCCCGCGTAACAAACTCCACCATACAGCCGGTCCATGATCATAGCAAGCTCCACTTCAAAAAGAAAAGAGGGTCACGTCAAGTAAGAGAACACAGTAAATCAACAATTTCTAAGTATGTTTTCTTAAAAAGTGAAAGGCAATAGTATGCTAACATTTGACCAGGAGAGGGATGGCAGACAATAGGCAGTTGTTAAAAACACCTGAAGTTATACTCACCACTGCTACCCCCAACCACTTGACAACACTGAACCCACAGCATTTTCTGTCCTCTGTCCTAGTATGACAGGGAAATTTTCCCCGACCCCATCAGAGCCCAAACTGGACTGAGGGTGCCCGGGGCAAATACTCATGGCTCCAGCTTGTGTCATCACCCCTCAAGAGCCCCAGGTTTGCCTTATAGTGAAGCGCCAGGAGAAAAAATTTCTTTTGGACATCGGAGCAACCTTTTCTGTACTTCTCTCTAATCCTGGTCTTTTATTTCCCCAATCCATAACTATACAGGGGGTGTCTGGACAGCCGGTTACCAAATTTTTCTCCCAGCCTCTAAGCTGCAATTGGGATGACTTGCTGTTCTCTCATGCGTCCCTAATCGTCCCTGAAAGTCCTGCTCCCCATTTGGGGAGGGACATACTAACTAAAACGGGAACTTACCCCTTCTGGAGATCTAGTCATGATCAAAACTCTTCCCTCTAATTCACCTTCCCTGACCCCAACTTGGGAAGTCCCCTTTCCTGTTATCTTGTCTTCTACTGTTAAAGTTATAGGAGTCGATTCCTGCATTCATCATTCACGAGTGAAGTCCTGGAACCCTCCATCTTCTACAGTGGCAGG
>CAUYON010019745.1:0-33952 GCA_963573935.1 Arctocebus calabarensis | reverse complement strand
TGCGCCTTGGTGTCTCCTTCACTTCACACTTAGGACTAAATGTGGAACCCCTATTTCCTATGCTTAGGTCAATTTCATGTGAATTTCCTAGGCCTCAATTCCATGAATGGACTGTGTCCATTCATTGATACATTCATTCACCTTGCCCCCGGTGGATGGGACTGTGTTCATTCGTTTCCTGGCCAAAGAACCGATACACCTACATATACCCTGAGACTAAAAACCTAAAGGGGGAGATGGGGAAAGACTGGGAGAGAAATGGAGAGAGCTTTTCTCTCCCCACTTGAGTTCTCTCTCTCTACCAGGAGCTTTAGTGTTTTCTGTATTCTCTTCTGTAAATAAACTGTCTTACCTCTGGGGGGAAAAATGCCATGAAGGCTATGTTAAACAGTTTGATGAAAACATTTCAGATTGTATATGAAACCAGCACATTGTACCCCTTGATTGCACTAATGTACGCAGCTGTTATTTAATTAAAAAAAAAAAAAAAAAGAAACAAGTACCTCTGGTTGGTCTAATTAGCCGTGACCATGGCATTCATGGTCTTACGCTAGGGGGAAGTCTCTAAAGTATCTTTTCCTTAGGAAGAGAATTCCAGACATTTATCTATAGCAATTGACCTCCCCTGCCACCAGCTGCATAAATAAAATAAGGATGATGACTTGATTATTCAATATATGATTAGGGTATACTAGAAATACAAAACTTATTAACCAGAAAGTAGCTGAGAACCACAGATCTTTGACACAATTTTGGTTGGAGCTTAACATGGCACTAAGAGAAACTTGAAAGCATCAAGTAGAATTTAAAACATAGGATTATCCTTTTCACAGGAAAGTGGTCTTAACTTCATCTGTGAGAACCCTTTTTATAATTTCCTCCAACATGTTTAAACAGTGTATATTTTTAAGATAGAATAAGTGATTTTTCTACTGTATAAAGTATTCCAAAGATGCAAAGATGGCAAGCTTTCTAATTAATTTTATAAACCTGCATGTTCTTGATATCAAACCTAAAAGAGGGCTCGGCACCTGTGGCTTAAGTGGCTAAGGCACCAGCCACATACACCTGAGCTTCCAGGTTCGAACCCTGCCTGGGCCCGCCAAATAACGATGGCTGAAACCAAAAAATAGCCGGTTTGTGGCAGATGCCTGTAGTCCCAGCTACTTGGGAGGCGGAGGCAGGAGAATCGCTTAAGCCCAAGAGTGGAAAGTTGCTGTGAGCTGTGATGCCATAGTACTGTACCCAGGTGACAGCTTGAGACTCTGTCTCAAAAAAAAAAAACAAAAAAAAAACCTAAAAGAGAGCACAAAAAATAATGCATTAGTACAGAGAAAGCTCATATATATATATATATTTTTTACATATTTATACACTTAAATAAAATGGTAACAGAAACAATGTTATGAAATTAACACAGACTAATGAAGAAGAATTTGTGGTAGAAATGGAAAACCTAATCCACATAAATGAGTATTTAACAGGGCAGAGGAAGGAACCTGATCTTACACCTATATAAATAAGCAAATGGCATTAAGTCTAACACAACACCATTACCCTTTTTATCAAAGTAAATAAAATGAAATGAATGACGATAAAATAAACTTTTTGATGAATAGGAGTAGAAAGATCTTTATTAATTTAATAGATACGTAATATCTGTCTCAATTCAATAACCAGCACCAATTTAATTTTCAAATATTAGCAGTATGTCTGATAATATCAGGGATACAACAGAGAAGCTCCCTATCATACCCTTTGTCTATATTTTTTTCCTCTTGTCCAAAATTAGACAAGAAGCATAAAAGTTGGAGAGAAGCAGCATGTTATCACTCTTATGATAACTTATGTTATCATAACTTATGTTATATAACTAACATTACTCATAATGATCTTAAGTAAACCCATGGCCTGCATAGACAAAAACTAGTAACATTAGTCAAAGAGATCGATAAGAAAAAAAGAGACTAAAAAGTATACTAAAAATAATAGCCATCATGTATGCCACTGAAAAATTTAAAAAATCAAAAAAAGAAAAAATAACCTGTTCAGAATATCAATAAAACTATCTTAAAACATTCAGAACAACACTGCTCAGAACGGTAGCTTCTTCTCACTTGCAGCTGTTTCGTATTTGAAAGTAGTCCATCCAAACTAAAACGGGAAGTCAGTGTCAACCACACACTACACTTCAAAGATTTAGCACAAAAAATAGGCAAAGTATCTCATTAGTAAGTTTCATAGTGATTATATGTTGAATGGAATCATTCTGTATATGTTTGATTAAATGCAATATAGTAATAAAGTTAATTCATTTGGTTTCTTTTTACTTTTTTCACTTTGGAAGTAGAAAAATTAAATTTGTTTAAGTGGTTACATTTGGGGGTAATGTTAAATTTCTTTTGGAGCTAAGCAAATAGAAAGGGGTAAGGCTTTTTGGAAAAACAGAAAACATTACTGGAGAACATAAACTAGCATTAAGACATTAGAGGCAAATCCCTTTCTTCCATGGGATTTTATACTGTAAAAATAATACTAATAAACAGATCAATTTATACAAAAAATACAATTCAGTGTTGTGTAAAACTGTCAAGTGGACTTCACCAAGCAATTCCAATATTTATTTGTTAAAGTAAAACATTAAACAATAGAACCTCTGTAAGTTGACCACCCAGAGACTGTAACAAACTGTCAACATAAGGAACTAGGCCTACCGTACATTAAGTATACCTGTTGCAAGTCTGATCTGGAAAAATTAAGTCAACTTCAGAAGGTGGTCAATACAGAAAGGTGGTCAACTGTGGAGGAGCTCAAAGTTAGTAAAATTCTTCATATAAGAGTTGGATGAAAGCTAGGACAATAATATTTGGTTTTTTTTTTTTTTTTAGTAACTTTAATCTAATCACTTAAAGTGGTAATGTTTATAAATAGAAGAAAAACAATTATTTTCAAAATATGATCTCAAAATAACTGGTGAATAGATTATTAGATATTTAAAGTAAGTTTTTCCAGTATCAAGGGTCAGAGTGGGGGAAGAATGACCTCCATCTAGTGCATTTCTTAGCTAGGGTGCTTCCTTAGCCATTTGGTCATTTATTTAATGTTCACAGTCTCTCATTTCCCCCTTTTTTGCCTCAAATCAACTAATATTTTTAAAATGGTGAGTTGTATATGAAGACTGATATGAAGATTCATATTTTAGACCAATTTGTAATCATTATGAAACAATGCTGTGACCTTGCCCAAATTAAATGACATATTTTGCTTTCCGTGAAAAAGTCACCATAGTACTTGAACATCAAATTAACCCATTATTTTATTCATACCGAAAGATAAGCTTACATGTCAAAAGATAAAACTACATATGGAAAATGAAATAACTGTGTACCTTAGTCAAATGTGAATTCAGTGATAAAGAATCATATGCAAGCTTATTTAATAGATGTTTTTCTAAACTGGAACAGTCTCAAAAAAAAACAAGAAAAGCTTACCGTTTTTACTTTATTATTTATTTTAATATTGATGCCTTAGATAGCGATTAGACACCACCGAGTCAGACAAGGAAGTATAATTGCTATAGTATAATTAAATTTGAAAGATAGTGACAATTTGAATTTTAAGCTAGCACTTCATTTTGCATGTGAAACATTGGAGTACATATGTAGTCAAATAAATAACATTACCAGGCATCTTGCTGCATTGAAAAAACTCAATGGCTGTTTCCCTAAGATTTCTGATAAATACATCTTAAGTCAACTCTGTGAAAACACAATTTGCCTTAAGCAAATAGATCATATTTATGCTCAGCCCCTGTGGCTCAAGCAGCTAAGGCGCCAGCCACATACACCTAAGCTGGCGGGTTCAAATCCAGCCCGGGCTTGCCAAACAACAATGGTGGCTGCAACCAAAAAATAGATCATATTTAGTCCCTCCACCCCCACCCAGACATTCTCTCCTGCCAAATCCACCAGAATCCTCAAACAACCCTACAAAATGTGTTAGTCCCATATGGGACCCCTATTGGGGGGCTGGGGACTTTAATGCACTCTTTAAAGCTGAGGGGACTTCAGTTTCTGAAGCAAGGAGCTGTCATTTGTCACATAATGGTCTGTAGAGTTAGAACTCTAAAAGACTTGCTGGAGGAGCAAAGACATAAAGAAAACCTTTATTTGATGCAAGTACGTAAATGAAGGACGTGAACACAATACTTAAGTATTTTATTTGTGACATACACATACTCTATATAACTGTGTTAGTCAATTCTTATAAAAGACTGCAAACAACCCTTTTATGTCAGCGAAACAATCTTATGGCTAAAGGCGAAAAATAATTTTTCTCTTGATGATGTTTAAAAAATAGATGTTCTACTTGAAAATAATGTATACATCAGTTTCTTAGAGTCCTCCTTGCACGTCTTCTTCTGAGATGATATATGGCAGATAGAAATGTGAGTGAGAACAGAGAGAGTCCATTGATAGGTTAGAAGTGCGTGATGCAAATGGCAATTCAGAGAAAACAAATGGGGAACCCAGGTTTCTGCTCCTCACTCTTCACACTCCTGGTTCGACGAATTTTGGTACATGAACGTTCCTCATTTAAACACATCACTTTTCTACATAAGTGTGATTTTCTCTTCCACAGAGGCTAATGAGAATTAGTAGACCAACTACAGTGATAAACTGGCTAAACTCAGTCAGGAAATTCTGCTAAACCGGAAAGTCAGTGTGGAATTTGCTGATGCTGCCATAATTAAAGTGAGATCAGAATAGGATACATAGGCGAACAATGAGTACTTGAAGAAATCATGTGTCTCATAGAAAAAAGGCTGTATGTGCCTTTAATGTATTACTTGAATTCATGGCGTGCAATTTTCAGAATTTTCCCCTGATGTCTTAACCGCTGTCAGTGTATTTGATGTGTGCATCCATGCCCTCACCTAGTGACCTTGATAATCAACGGGGTGCCTTTCTAAAGAGCTCATCACCACTAGGCATGTGTCAGCAACAACCAGGAACATCTTACCTCCTCCCTAGTGAACATGATGTGCAATTTTACTATTTTATCTTCTAAAGTTATTTCACTTTAATATTATAACAACATCACACAGAGAGAGTGAACATACAAATGCAAGGACCATATAAAAGAACAGAACTCTAACTATGTCCTCTACACCAACTACAAAAGATATTCCAATTCTAACTAGCCTGCCTCTAGCTTCCCATCCTAACAATTTCCCATCAGAACATACTGAAGCAATCACCTTTTTTCCACTATAAACTTATCCCACAGCACCCCCTGTTCTGAGTCACTGGGAAATACTAATGATGGCTGACTCTGAGTAAATAGTCTCTTCGGGTTCTCATTTGGGGAATCTTTATATCTACAATACATACCCTGGACTGTCAGTGTTCCTACTCCTGGAAACAGAATCATTAGTGTCATTAAATCTAATCACATTGAGGTGACAAGTGCAAACACCTTTGAACTTGAAGGAGTAGATTTATAATCTCCTCCTTAGTATTTTAGTCTTCTGTTAATAGAAAAATTTCTTTACATTACTTAAATATTAATTTTTTAATTCAAATTCTCAATATGTTGTTCAGGATATTGCATCCTCATTTATAAGTGAAACATGTTTGTAATTTCCCTTTATAACAATATATTTTCTCCAATTTCAATATCACGTGTATCCAGATCAAGTAGAATGATCTTGAAATATTTCTCTTTTTTTGTATTGTTTATAAGATTTCTGGAATTGCTTGTCTTGTAAAATCATTGTGGTCTATGAGTTTATGATAGTTTGAACTTTGTTATTTCATTTAAGTCACTGCTTAATTACTGTTTTCCCATCAATGATTATACTGTGGTTAATATGTTAGCATAGCAGTATTCCCAGATAGTTTGTTTGTTGGGAGGCTGAGCTTTAGGGGGGCAGAGTTAATACTTTGCATGAAATATTTTACTTTATAACCGTGAAATTGCTTTCTCTTTTGTCTTGTGATTTTTTTTTTGAGGTGATATTTATGTCTCTGTGTGAGTAGTAATATTATACCTATCTTGAGTGTCTTGCTTGTACTGTATCGCATCATACCTTTGTTTAATTCTTAATAAACTGTTCACTTGTTAAAAAAAAAGAAAAGAAAAGAAAAATTCTTGGTGCCATAATCTGTGTGCTACATTACTAAAGGATTCTCCAGAGAAAACAGAACCAAAGAAAGAGGGAAAAAAGAGACAGTGGGGAAGGGGAGAGGAAGAAAGAGAGTGAAGATTTAAGGAATTGGCTCATGTGATTATGGAGGCTGACGCGTCCCAAGGTCTGTAATAGTTGGTAAGCTGGAAACCCACAAGACCTCACCGATCACTTCCAGGCCCAAAACTGTTAGCCTTGAGACTCAGAAATAGACAATGTTTCAAGTGGAGACTGAAGCAGAGGGAAAAAAAAAACACTCAAACACTGCTAGGCAGGTAGCAGTGTTTTACTTTTACTTAGTCTTTTGTTTTATTCAAACCCTCAATTGGAGGGTTTCATCAGTAACCCACCCCCTAGGGAAGACAATCTCTTTTACTCAGTCTACTAATTCTGATGTTATTTTCACCAGAAACACCCAGAAGAATGTTTGACCAAGTATCTGGGCATTCTGTGCTCCAGTCAAGTTGACACACAAAATTAACCATCACAGAATTATTCCAAGAGAAATATGCCAAAGAACTATAAGGGCAAGTTTTTACTATAACTAAATATGTAAAAAATGAATAGATAACACCCCTTTAAAAGTTGAGATTTGGGGAATAGTATGCCTACAGCAATGTTAATGAAACTTAATGAGTTTATGTTTTACTAGGATATAAATTTATGTGAGAAGTCTTAGTGAAAACCAAATAATATTTTGTGAACACATTTTTGGTAGGGGAAAATAAAATTGTGTATCTTTAAAAATATAAACAGAAGTAATGGTGTTAAAAAAAATTTAATAATTTTCCATGTATAGATAAACTGCAACTTGGCAATATTGAGAATTATGATGTTTTAAATATTAGATCTTGCAGAGAGATTTCTTAAGACATGTTCAGCAAACTAGTTTCATAGGATTTTCAAAGGCATTGCTGGAGTGTGGCTTAATAAATTTTGGAAATCCTGAACTGAATACCAAAATAAATCTCTTTAGGCAAGGTTCTAAAGCTTCAATATCTGCCTGAGTCTTCCGTTTCTTCAAGAGGGAGAATTAAAATACACTTTTCCCCATTTTACTGGACCACAATACTCTTTTGTCCTGCACTATTGCATAAATTATTGTTCTGTAAAACACACTTTGGAAAATGCTTCTCCTGAGTATTTTAAGTTTGATATGTTTCTAATTTTATTTTCATTTCAAGGGAGTTAAACTACCTCTTTGTATTATGAAACTGTTATAATAACATCTTATGTAAGTATAGCTCTAATTAGTTTCAAAGTACTTTCACCAATATTATCGTATTTTAACTTTACAAGATTTTTTTTAAGGCAGGTATAATGACTCACATCATATGAATAAGAATTTAGAACAGAAATAATTTAAGAGACTTGACTAAGGTCACATAGCTAGTTCATAATAAAGCTTGGATAAGAATTCCTTCTTAAAGATACCCAGACAAAAGCTCTTTCTTCTTATTGTCCTATTTCTACATTTTTGATTCCTTAGTATCTATTAATACATTACTTGAATATGAGGTTGATGACTCATTCATGAAGTCTAGGCAGAAAAATGACCCTTATCTGTAAGACTGATTTTCAATCCTAGCTCTTCTGACACTGTGTGAACCTGGTCAAGTTTCTTGAGCATTTTGGGCCTCAGTTTTCCTATCAGTAAAATAGGGCTTAAAAACAGCTCCGCAATCCTTTCTTTTCTCCTAAATACTCAGGACCACTTGTATTTCTCAAGTTAGTGCAAATGAATAGTAAGATAATTCACTCTATATTTTATACAGTACCTCACAGTCACAGCAAAAGCCATAAAAAGATATTTTTTCAGCTAAATATATATATGTATATTCATATATGAATATGGGTTTTGTTAAAGATGATTATTAACCTCAAGTCAATTCAGACCAGTTTTATTTTTCACCAAATATGTCATCAAACAAGTCAAAACAGCTTTCAGTTTTCAGAGGTTCATGGCTATCAGAATTATAATAAAAGATATGAGTACCAACTTCATAAAGTTATTGCAAAAATACAAAGAGATATACGAGTTAGAGCATATAGATCAATGAACGGCGAAAGTACAATGTAAGTGCTATAAATTTCCCTCTAAGGACTGCCTTTGCCGTATCCCATAGGTTCTGATAATTTGAAGCCCGCACACTGTACCCCATGATTGAACTAATGTACACAGCTATGATTCAATAAAAAAAAAGTGCAATGTAAGCTGTTGACATCATTATTATAATTAAGCAAAATTATATTTTTTGCCTTTTTCACAATTATATTCATTAAAAAATGCAGCCACATAGCATTTCTACGTTATGAAATTTTAGGATGACCAAAAATGCATAACATTATTTGTTCTGAACTATTATATGACTACCATATATATATATATTTTTTTTTTTTTGTCATGAACCTGGTATTAATGCATGAGAAAAGGTGAACGGCAATCATAATGAATACAGGTCTCAGACAAATGAAAATCTTCGTGATTATGACAAAAGACTTAACCTCAGAAGAAATTCATGTGAATCTTTTGCTTTTTCCTCATTGTAAGCAACCAGTGAGCTCTCTTATTTCTTATCTGTGCATATAAATGCAGAGTCTGGCACAGAGAAGAGCCAAATACCTATTTGTTGCATGAATACATTGATGAAGAATGAACTCTCAGTATCTTTGCAAAGCTTATAGGTGATTATATTTACAGATATTAGTCCTTGGTGCTCTTATAGAATTGAGTTCTAGAATCACAAATCCTATTAGGGAAAAATAATGAACATTTCCTTTAATATGTGAGCTTTAAAAGTATTTATGACTGAATTGCTCATTTCCAGACAGTTTGATCTCTTCTGATCCTATGCGGATACCCTTGATTGCCTTTTCTTCCCTACTTAGTTGCCTATTTTTTGAAACTTTGGGGAAAAAATAATAAGAAAAAGTTTACTGATAGCTCCATACTGAACCTCAAAGTCACAGCATTCTATAATAGACATACTCTTATTTGGCAATGCGAATGTACTTTTTTTGCATTATTATAATTGCTCAAAAACAAAACAAAACAAACAACAGCAACAAAAAATTCACCCCTGCTCAGGGGACTCTGCTCCTCTTATATTACCTCAGAGCTTTTGTGAATAATTAGGTTAAATTGCAATGTTGCTGGAATTTCTCTGTTCTGGGAGTCTTTTTCATTTTCGGGTTTAAACAATGAAACCATAAACCACACAGATAAGCAAATAGAGTTTATTGACAGAGCAAGAAATAGATAAGGTAAAAAAGGTCAACAGAACCTACCCAAGTAGTAAGTTCCTGTGTACCTTGTGTCTAGGGGTTCATATACAACTTGTGAGTAGGGGGTCTCAGGAATGCATGTTCAGAACATGTCACAATGGGCCTGCAGAGACCCAGTTAGCAAATGGATGTATTAGCAAATGAATGCAATTCTTACATTCCCTGTCCCAGATAAATAGCAGGTGTATGCTTTCCACTCCAGGAGAGCTCACCAGAGCAGTTAGCAATCAGGTTGTTTTTCTTTGACCCTGCTTGCATCTAGAGAATGCAGTCTGGAAAAGGCCTGTTTGCCTAGGCGTAGAATATGGGGGTCCCTCTCCAGCTCTGAATGGGGGAACTCTGTATGAGCAACATAAATAACCCCACTGAAGAAATGCCGGAATTGCTAGGAGAACAGAACTCTAGACTCTAAAGTTGCTGCTGAACCTAACACACCTAGCGGAAGGATCCCTGAGAGAATACATAGAACTATAACGTTAGAATGCTAATCAAAAGGGACAGAATATAAAATTGTATAAGAGAATGTTTGTTAAATATTTGAGAGTTCTCTGCTAGGATATGAGTCTTCAAATTCTTGCATAAATACCAGGAAACAATAACAAAACATGATTAGGATATCGTTTAAAGACTTGGAGGAAGTGACAACACTCAAAGTGAAGTAGGAAATACTAGAATTGCAGGAAGGGATCAAAATTTATATGGTGGTATTTTTTTTTTCTAGAACCACATTGCAGCTTCTATTGCAGTAGTTTTCTATTGTCCCTCAGGATTCTTCTAATTTTTTTTAGATACATAATATGTGGTAGTCATTGATCTGATGAGTGTACCTCTTTCATCTTTATTATGAAGGAGAATATATATATTTACTTAGAATATATAGATGAATATGTAGTGGGTGTAAGTCTCATAGAATTACTATTCAAGAGTTTAAGATTGTTAGATCTACTTCCCTAAGTACTTTTTACTTAGTGACACATGAGACCTAGGAACTAACTTATAGAAAAGGAATATGAGTGTGGGTAAGCAGTTTCAACATATGTGGCCACACAGCATCCTCTGGCCCTAAAGAAACTCATTAAAGGCACAGATGAGGTGTCATCTTAGGGGTAAAATTATAGGGTGCCATCCTCAGGAGCACAGTACACATGCAAAATTATTAAATGTTACATAGTTCTATTCCCAAATAGGCAGAGCATTGGAGTTCAAAATCTAAAGTAGTAGAAATAGTCATAGTAACCTATCTGAGGAATTTGTCTCTTGTTACATAACAGAAATAGGTTCTACATGTTTGAGGTCCTGGATCCAAAAAGAAGAGTCAATCACTGAAACTTATGTGCCATAAAGTCAATCCCATGGTGTTATGCAGTGTTCTGCATCAGTGCAACGGTTGACAAGCCTTTTCATGGAGTGCTCACAGAAACACTGAGGTCCTTACAGGCAAATCAATATCTGGAGTTGCCATCAATTCTGAAAAGTACCAACTGACCCTTTTTAGAAGAGGTACAATATAATCATTTTGCTGTTAAATAGCTAGCTAATATCCTTAATGGATTATATCATACAAAGGTTTGGTTATTAACAGGCAGAGCTTTGAGCAGTGTGTGTTACCAGAGCAGCATTGGGAAGGAGCAGCCTACGCTTTTGTGCTTACATACACCCACCATAATGGCCATGGTGGCCACTCATTCATGGCTCATGGAGCCAACACTGGAGTTCATGAAGATAGATATAGAAAAGGTTTTTTTATTTAGAGGATGAGTTACTCTGTTTACCTCATCATCAAATATCTCCTTTTTGAAAGATGCTTTCAGGTGCTAAATAATATGAGCTTTATTTATTTCCCCATTTCATGTCTAAAGTCATACACAGGTTAATTAACTTGCCTCTTCTCCATAATTTCTTATGTCTAATCTTCCAGTTTCCCTCCGTTCAGATTACTGAACAGCCAATCAAGTCATCTTCCTTGGGCACATTCACATAATTTTACACACCGACACTCTAAACTATTGTCTCTTTCTATGTAGTAAACAACTAATTGAAATACTCTACTGACACAGGAAATGTGTCCTTGACTCTGTTCTTTTGGACAACCCTGGAGGTATAATCATGCCCTGAGTGGAGCAGTACTCAATTTGCATAATTAAGACAACCTACAATTGGTCAAGCTTAATTGTGTCTTATTTTCCAGGAACTCATCATAGGGGACCTTGTGTAAGGCAATTGAAGTGCATTGAAGGAAGGACACTGTTACAACAAAGATAGGTACCATGGGTCTCTGGGCCACCTGCTCCTGAAAATTATTGGTGTCCCCTGAAATATTTGACGAATTGTCTCAAATGTACTATTTCCATGATACAAAGTATTGCTGCTGTACCTACTCAATGTCATGACCAAGTACATTGAAAATAGTAACGTGCAGCCCTGAGCACATCACCACTTGATGATCAATAGTCAGGCGCTCAGCTTTCACAAACCTAACTAATATTGTTCCAACATTTGCCTTTCAAATGGCCTTTATTTCATAAATGCCCAAATCACGATTTTTCTCCAGACTCTTGAGGAATCTTTGCTAGAAATGTTCTATATATTTCACTTTCTAGCACATGTACTAGCACACTTACTCTGGTTGAAAGGTCAACCAGAGTAAAATTCACACTCACTATGTTCAAATTTACCCTCACTATTTCTTTCATCACTACAGTGAATCTCTATACTGCACAAAATTATAAAATAGTATGCCCATTACCCTATATCCCACATAATAGTGAAGATCTTCAGTCTTTTTATTCATGGAAATTGAGAGTAAGATATTTGCCAAATCAATAGGACATATTAAAGATTAGAAGCCTATATTGATCTGTTTCTGTCCAGATATTACATTAAGCATAGGACCCATGATTCTGGATTTTAAAGGACTAAACAGTGAATTGTATGTGTGATCACCTACTTTGCCTCTTTATTTTGGAGAGCGGTGATAATCTCTGAATTTCAACTTGGATACAGTATTGTTTCTGATGTATGAATAGTCTTGATGACTTTAAAGAGAGGCAATTCAGAGTCTTCTATTAGTACTTTGAACAATGTCTTCCTGATGAGGAGGTGAGTACTGAGCCTCTGCAAAATATCTATTTCCAATCCAAGTATTTGCATGATGGCTGAATAAATAACCCCATCTTGCTTCCACAGTTTTCCTCTCTAAAATTGAAGTAATAATTCAATTTTACTGAATCATTGTTATTTACAATAGTCTTTGAATTGTTTAGGTACTCCTCTTTTCCTAATAAAAGATACTCTGTATATTTTTATGACATTTCATAGAATAGATATCTCCATCATCTCACATAATCACTAATTAATGTGCTTTTAGCCTATGATCTGAATTGTTAATTTTATCTTTGCAACAATCAATTAGCATATTATACTATACTATTTCTATACCCCTCATAATTTTTAGTGTAGATTATTTCTACTTCATTGGAACATTACATTTAAGCATTTTTCTTTCATCTTTGCCTCTATTTTTGTTTTAATATTAACATTTCAATTAATTATATTGAATGTCCACCAGAAATGCTTTTGCAGAAGTTTTTTCACACCTGTGTTGTTGAATGGAGCACATTTTCTAGTACATCTTTCAAGGAAGCTCATATTTACAATGTTATTTTAATTTTTATCTATTCACAACTATGTCTTTACTAATAAGCTTAATACTCAGAAGAGAATTCTGCTAGATATATCCTTGAGATAGATTTTTATTTTTTTAATTATTCGAGCATGATGCTCCATTCTTCTCACGATTAACATACTACCCTGGAATCTGATGCCGTGTAATTCTTTTGCTTGCTTGTATGTGTATGTATACATATATACAAATACAGAAAATGTTTCAGAATATCATATGACTTTCCTACATTGGTTGTGTTTCTTATGGTAATAGTTATTGGTATGTTCTCTTTAGCCAATTATTTATGCCTTATTATAGTTTTTAGTATATTGAACCATTTGTAATCAATGGAATCATTTTTGATAAGTTAACAACCACAAATGCATATTTTAAACTAATTAAATTAACTTGGATATAGCATGAACAAATTGCTTTAAGTCAACAAGATTTGTCATAGTTTTTTATATTGCAAGAGCTACTTGACATAGAACTGGGACTTGAGAGGTATTGTCATAACAAGTACCTAAAATATGTGGTATTAGCATTGAGCAGTAGCAAGGGGCTACAGAAAATTGGAAAACTGGTAACTCATAATATATGATCCTGAAACAATTTGTAAGCAAGTCACTGTTGCAACTTGAAATATAGGAAGCTATTCAGTGAATTTTTGGAGCAATGAAACTTTGAGGCAGAATGTTGAAAGCACCAGCTAGTTGTTTTTATTGGCTGGATATCCCTTATCCAAAATGCTTGGGACAAGAAATAGTTCAGATTTTTATTTAATTATTTTTTTGAATTCCAAAACATTTGCATATACATAATGAAATATCTTGGGGATGGAACCCAAGTCTAAATCCAAAATTCATTTATGCTTCTTTCATATACACTATATATATGCGGCCTAAAGAAAAATGTATATAATATAGCATCTTAAATAATTTTGCATGTGGAATAAGTTTTTATTTAGTACACACGTGTGAAATGTTCCACTTATGGTATCGTGTTGGTGTTCAGAAAGTTTCAGACTTTGGAGCATTTCAAATTTTAGGTTTTTAGACTAAAGATGTTCAACCTTCATTCCTGCATGATGATGTTTCCAAATATAAAAAGTAAAGACAAATGGTTGAAACGGTAGGTATGATTTAGAAAGAATAGAGAGGGAAAATAACATAGTTGGAAAATAACATAGTTTCTCATATTCAGCTTTTCAGATCTAAGATCATAAAGAGGGTGACTCAAAATCAAATATGTTGATGTAGAACCTTTATTTTTTTTGCAGTTTTTGGCTAGGGCTGGGTTTGAACCCACCACCTCTGGCACATGGGGACAGCGCCCTACTCCTTTGAGCCACAGGCGCCACCCTGTAAAACTTTTTTTTGTGTGTGTGGTTTTTGGCAGGGGCTAGGTTTGAACTGCCACCTCCAGCACCTGGGGCCGGTGCTCTACTCCTTTGAGTCACAGGCGCTGCCCAAACCTTTCTATTTTGTAAAATTTCTGAAATAATTAAGGTGGCTTCCATTATAAATTCTGTAAACAAGTGCTTATAAAAGTCTTAAAACCACTGGCCTAAGGTCATTCATTATATGTAAGGTAGCTTTGATTACATCTGAGTAAGGATAGTCTAAATTTAATGAACTCTGTGGTTAAATAAAATTCATAGGCAGATAAGAACATTTTTTGAGAATTGTTAAAAGTACTATCAGCATGTATTAACTTTTCAGATCTTGTTCACAATTCAACAATTAAATAATTAAAAAATAAAAACCAAAAACCCCACCGCGATCCTCCGATTTCTACAGAATACAAGAAGGTAGTGAAAGTTTCTCAAAAGGCCTGATTCCTGATTGCATTTCAAATGTGGTCAAGGTAGGGCAGGGAAAAAAAAGAAAGAACAAAAATAAAAAGACATCCTGATACCGGAATTTCTTCTACACTGGGTCCTTGTTTCAGGGATACGAAGAATGAATCCACGAAACACAGATCAGTGGTAAGCCGGATTTATTTTACAGAAAAGAATACAGAAAAAAGGTACAAGGAAAGGGGAAAGGGAGGGGAGGGGAGGGGAGGGGGGAGGATAGATGGAGGGCAATTAGTGGGATCACACCTATGGTGCATCTTAGCACTACTGGTGAAACTTATTAAAGGTAGAGTATCAATGTCTTTATATAGTGATCAAGAAAATGCCATGAAGGCTATCTGTAACAGTACGATCAAAATATTTCTGAATGTATATGAATCATGCCTTATGATTGCACCAATGTACATAATTATGATTCAATAAAATTAAAAAAAAATTCACAATGTTTTGCAACCCTCACCAATATCTGTCTCCAAAACTTTTTTCATAACCCTAAACAGAAAGTTTGTTATCATTAAATGTTAACTTCCTGTTCACTAATCTCCCGTCTCCTAGTAACCTCTAATGTACTTTCTCTTACTGTGAACTTGCCTATTCTAGATATTTCATATCAATGGAATCATATGGTGTTTGTCATTTTGTGTCTTGCTAATTTCACTTAGCATAATGTCTTTCAGTTTCATCCATGTTGCAGCACATATCTGAACTTCATTCTTTCTTCTGTAGAGATAGAGTTCCACTTTATCACCCTCGGTAGATCCTGGCTCAGCCTCTCGAGTAGCTGGGACTACAGGTGCCCACCACAATGCCTGGCTATTGTTTTTGTTGTTGTTGTTGCAGTTTGGCTGGGGCTGGGTTTGAACCTGCCACCCTTGGTATATGGGGCCAGTGCCCTATTCACTGAGCCACAGGTGCTGCCATGAACTTTATTCCTTTTACAATTGAATAATATTCCTCTGGAACACAGGTCTTCCCATCAGCTTGGCATCTGGGGCTCTCTCCTTTCTCTAGGACCTACAAATGCCTCGGACCTCAGACCACAATTTCAGACATATCTGCCGCCAAACAGCAGGGTCTTCCACAGAGAAGGGAGATCCGTATGCTCAGAGATAGCCTGACAGTCCAGTAAGTCTGAACCGGGATCTGGCAGAAGGAGAAAAAGGAGCACAACCAACCGATGGCCAGCATTTCCTATCTATGATCTGACAATTGCAATGAATGAATGGTCAACCCTTCTTATGGACATCTTGCCTTATTCTGGGCGTGGTGAACAGCTACTGCCAAAATGCTCACTGTGGTGTCTAAACCCATCCAAGAGCATCTGCTGAAGAGCTTATCACTCGCCTCTTCACTGAGTCCACGTGTGAGTAGGATTGTTAATGACCTGGGCAAATGTCACACAGAGAGGAATCTAAAGCTCTGGGAAATCGTGATCTTGGCAACTATGCCGAGAAGCACCAAACAATTTTTCACCACTTCATCTCAACAACAAGAAGCCTTTAATGAAATATATTACAATGGATGCATTTCACCTGGAGAACAGTGTGTCAAAACTTATGATATTACTCCAAGATGGATTTGTATCCCAGGAATGGTAAAGCAAAAATAATCCTTTGAAAATTTTGGCCCAGTTTATGAGAAAATCTTTTTCCATGCATATGAAAACTATTCATTCAGGGGGAAAAACATGTTCCGCTTTTGGTAGGCTGTACATGTTTGAACTTGAAGGGTAGGTGGAAAGAAAGTAAGATCTGGAGCCTCTCACTACACACGCCACTTGGAGCAAAGTGACCGTCCACCCAGTCCGGGCCTTTACAAGACCCTATTCTCATTTTTTATTAGGTTTCTTTAAACATTGTAAGTAGTAAAAATAAAATTTAAATTTACTTTCATTGTAAACTTTGAATAGGAAAAGAGTGAAACTCCCTTAACTGTTCTCATCTCTTTTCACGCAGGCATTTCCTATTACCACATCTTTTTATAAACATTTATATTTGCATTAGTGAATTGTGACTCAGCTCTTTAATAATCAATAAACATGTACGCAGCAAACACTTTCTGAGCACTTACTATTTAGAAGGCTTTGTGTTCAGCACAGGAGATACGAAAAGATTAAGTCATAATAAATGGAACACCTTATGCCAGGAATTTTGCTGAGGGACTGGTCTCTGATATTATATTTAATTGGTACTAAAACCTTTAAAAGATATACTACTATATTCATTTTATAGATGAGAAAACTGAAGCTCAGAAAAACCAAGTAATTCACTGACGGTGATGTGTCCAATAGAAGGTAGAATTACGATTTATACTGCCTAAAGCATAGCGTCTTAATGACACAGCATGGCAATGTACTGAAATAATAGTCAAAATTTCTCCACTGCACAAGACTCTCTTCTCCAGGCTTTACATATACCCTTTCCCTGAATTTTTATAACAACAGGAATGCAGACTATTAATGTGTATCACCCCCATTTTCCAGCTGAGGATAATGAGGCACAGCGAGGTTAATTAACATACCAAGATCATGCTAGTTGTCAGTTCATGGCTGGGATTGGAATCCTGACATTCTGGTTCTGTACTCACGCTTAAACACTATGCATCTCATAATCCATGTTTGCTTAGAGCTTTCCACAATATTGTAAAATGTTTAGTTATACTGTAAATAAAATAATAAATTGAGCTGTGCATAGATGGTAGGATCTTAATCATATCAAATACAGGTAGCAGAAAATTTTTATGAGAAATTAATTTGTTTTACATATCAGTATCCTGCTGGTATTAGCGGATTTTCTTTTGTGCTATTTCAAACGTCACCAATTCTCTCTGCTCCTTTATTTAAGTGGCGATCCTATGGGAAGGGCCAAAGCAGAAGTTGCCAGATAGTCAACAGATGTCACGTCTATTTCTACTCTGGCCTCCTAGAAGAGACTATGCTGAATTGTGCTATGGAGGGTGGGGGAGACGGCTGGGAAGCAAGTGTTTTGGAGGAGAAAAAGTGGAAACAGGAGAATTCGTGAGAGGTTAGGAGTTTCTCCCATCCCTGGGAAGTAGCTGGGACTTTTTTTTTTTCAAGTTCCACAGTTAACGGAGATCAATATCCACACACAGTGAAACCAAGCCCGCTAGTAATAAGATTTCTGGGAAAATAGTGAAAGCATATGGTGCCTGGAAAAATATGAGACACTGTGGGTGGGGAGCCCATATCAAACGTCTCTATGCCTGGCTTCAAAAAGGTAGATAATTGTGGTGAACAGTGTGGAATGAAAAAAACAGTTATTTTCCAGAATGTTCTTGACTGCAAAACCTGCACAAATCTATTCTGAAAGATATCCCCTCCACCCATCCACCATCCAGGATAGGAGTTAGTAGTGGATAAGATTTTTCTTCAATTCTGCACAAGGACTTCCATTTAATTTGATTTCAAGACAAGAAGTAATGTGCCATTCCACAGTGAAAAGACACAGGAAAAAAATCAACAGTTGTTGTCTTCAGGTAATAGAATCGTGGGTAACATTTTTTATACATAATGCTCTGTATTTTCAAGTTTTATGTGATTCTTGCTACTTCCAAAACCCTAAAACCAATTACTTTATTTAAACTCATATTAGTTATATCACTTCCCCGTCCATCTGGCTTAGTTATGCTGTATTTTCATCTAGACATTTTTACACTGCAAATGTTTGTTACAAGTAGGACAGCTATGATTTTTCTCTAGAATCACTTTCTAGAATTTGCATTTAGATATATGTAAATTAAAACGATTTAGGCCAACATCATTGTATATCCTACTTTTAAAAGAATTTTTGAAGTGTTAGGGACAACCAGAGGGTTTAATCAGTTTGTTTTATGCCATGATTCAAGTTTGGGGTCAGGAACATAAATGCTGGGAGGGGCCGGGTCAGAGTCATCGATGGAGGAAGGGACACTTTGACCAACACCTGTCACAGTGGTCATTTTTGGCAAGGAGTTAAAATTTGAAAACTAGAATGTGGACCAAATGGACAGCCCTAAAAACCCCAGGAGCTGCTCGCAGAATAAGAGCAGCCACTTCGCAATTTCTGCTTGAGCCGGTCACTGGTTTACAGTTGTCTTTACTCACTTCAATTAGATGTGAACTGATACCAAAAATAGATGTACCGTGTCAGGTTACTTTATCCCAGATCAGCAAGTGTACCATCCTCCTACATAAAATCTAGCGCTCTTTAAGGACCATCTTGAGACACATCAATCCTGGAACGGCCTCCTGAGGCTCCAACACCAGGGCAGTTCGTTTCGGGAACGATCCCGACACACTCCCTTTGTTTGTCTCCTGCATGTGAGATGCTCAGAGGAATTCCGGTTGCTTAACACCAGCCCTACCTCCTGTGCTGCAGTCTTGACTCTCATTTGCATTCCAGCATTTGTGAGACCTTTTATCTCTAGAGCACTGTTTTGCCCCGATACATTCCACAATGTTTTGTTTGTTTGTTTGTTTTTTAATTTTTTTTGTGGAGACGGAGTTGTTGCAGCCCATACAGCCTATGGCTACGAGCAAGAGTTATAAGAAATAACTATGTAGCTCAATGATGGAACACCTGGTGGAAAGGGCATGGAGAGGGATTTGGCTCGCCTAACAAGCTTGAGAGCTCGCGAGATGAGAGCAGTGGTGAATTGGCAGTCTCTGCACCTGTGGTGTTGAGAGGCGGGAGATCAGCCTTCTATTAGGCTGGAGGAGAAGGCAGTCGAGAGCATGCGCATTCTATCACGGACCCGCTTACTCTGACTCTGTCTCCTCTCCTGCCTGCAGAATGCCAGCACGGTGTGTCTCTGCTGAAGATCACTAAGCTCTGCTAAAGACTAAGATCTATCTAAGAAGACTGCTTTACTCTGGACTCACTCTCTCTCTCCTGCTGAAGGAGATAGCCCTCAGGCACCTAAGAGAAACTGTACCAGAGCAAGGTGACTTAGCGGTCCAGATCCTGGTTAAGCCGGTCCAAGACCTGGCCAGTCCAGGGTCCTGGCAAGTAGTGGTGTCAGAAGTGACATGTGACACAGAGTCCCAGTTTATCGCCCACGGTAGAGTACTGTGGTGTCACACAGTTCACAACAACCTCCAGTTCCTGGGCTTAGGTGATTCTCTTGCCTCAACCTCCCAAATAGCTGTGACTACAGGTGCCTGCCATAACACCCAGCTATTTTTGTTGTTGTTGTTGTCGCAGTTCGGCAGGGGCCAGGTTTGAACCCACCACCCTCAGTATATGGGGCCGGCGCCCTACCCACTGAGCCACAGGCGCCACCCTATTCCACCATGTTTTTGAGCTTATTGTCCCATTGTGAGCTAGCTGAGTAACTGCAAACTAGGCCGTCACTCACAGGTTTGTGTGGTTTATAGGAGCCTGATCACCCTCCTTCCTGATATTGCCAGGCGTGCCACAGAGGTTTGCTTGGGCAAATGCTTGCTACATATGGCTTTAGATCTGAACTACCTTTCTCGGCCCGTCCCTGCTAAAATATCTGCTCTTTGATCCCCATCGCCTCTTAACTCATTCTTCCTTATTGTCTAACAAATCAGCTTTCTGCCTATTCCTTCTTCACACTCAGATAATTAAGTTTAATAAACTTTTATTAACTACCTCATGTTGACATTATTTCAGTTATACAAAGGTGAATAAAATGAGACCTTTGCCAGTAAGGAATCGATACATTAGTATGTGTCTTAGTTTAGTAGGGCTGTTGTAACAAAGTACCACAAAATGCATGGCTTAGAACAACCTACATGTATCGTCTCATAGTTCTGGTGGTTGACAGTCTGAAATCAAAATCAAGGTGGCTCGGTGCCTGTGGCTCAGGGGGCTAAGGCGCCAGCCATGTACACCTGAGCTGGCGGGTTCGAATCCAGCTCGGACCCGCCAAACAACAATGACAGCTGCAACCAAGAAATGGCCGGGCGTTGTGGCGGGCACCTGTAGTCCCAGCTGCTTGGGAGGCGGAGGCAAGAGACTCGCTTGAGCCCTGGAATTGGAGGTTGCTGTGAGCTGTGATGCCACAGCACTCTGTCCAGGGTGAAAGCTTGAGGCTCTGTCTCAAAAAAAATAATCAAGGTGGCAGCTGGTTGATTTCTTCTAAGGCAGTGGTTCTCAACCTTCCTAATGCCGTGACACTTTAATACCATTCCTCATGTTGTGGTGACCCCCAACCACAAAATTAGTTTCATTGCTACTTCATAGTTGTAATTTTGCTACTGTTACAAATCATCATATAATATCTGATATGCAGGATGTATTTAGGCGACCCCTGTGAAAGGGTCATTCGACCCACAGGTTGAGAACCGCTGTTTTTAGGGCCTGTCTACTGGCCGCTCTGCTAACTTCTAGGCGTCTCGGCATTCCCAGGCTTATGGGGGGGGTTCTTCCTGCATCCTGTTTCTTCACATCATCTTCCACATACGAGCATCTGTCCAAATTTTCCTAATAAAGGTTCACTGTAAACCAGTATAACTTTATCTTAATTGGGGTCTGCAACATCCCTATTTCAAAACGAGATCACATTCTGAGAGATGGGGGTCTACACTTCAACACATGCATTTGATGGGGGCAGGCACTCAATTCAACCCAAAACAGTGGGCCAAATACATACAAATTGAATTAACTGAAATCAAAAGCCATACTAACAAGAAATGATAAATGCTGGCAAAGCTCAAAGGAGAAGCGTGACATTGTGATTGGAGCAGATTGGGCAGAAATGGCTTGCAGAAAGCAAAGCTGTCCTTCAAACAGCACTGTCCACGGTGCTCCTCGGGGCGGCCACAGGGCAGAGAAGGATGTTCGGCTGTCGCTGAGCACACGAAGGCCTCCCTACCGTGGGGCACTTCAGGGCACACCTTTGACCCGGGTCTGTGTCCAGCACAGAGGAAATGGTCTTGCCACAGCACAAACGGTATGTCTAATATCTGGTATCAGGCTCTACTGAACTTATCAGATTTATTAGATAAAATCGCCTGGGGGCGGAAGTGCCAATAAGTATGAGTAATTAAAACACTGAACAGTGATATTATTAAAGGTATATTAAAATCAATGGCATCCATTTGAAAAGATATATTTCACACCCTGTCCTCCACCGTGGGAGACATGGCTGAGCAGAACCAGGTCAAGCAGGGAGTATTGTTAATGAAAGTCCTCGTGGAAAAGGCTGCCTGAAACAAAATGAGTTAAAATCTTTATTGTGCCTTGACAGCCCCCATGAATCTATGATGATGATAAATGTCCTCATTTAGAACTTTCTCTTTTCCTGAGACATTTTACATGTTATCTCCAATTTGCTTTGAATTTCTCAAAAGACATATGTTCGCCGAAGAAAGTCTCTGCTTGCTTTTCATTAAGTAAGATCTTATCAGGGTGTTTGCATGTGACATCACGTTTGAACTATTAATCTTGTGACAGGTTATTAAAAAGGGGGGAGGGGGATTCTTTAACAGGTTGAGGGCCATTACACTTGAGAAACAGCCCTCAGCACTCAGCAACAAGAACCAGCCCAGGAGCTACAGCTGCGATGATTAGTAAAGACGTTCCCGAAGCTAACACTCTAAGCAAAAAGGTGGCTCCTGAGAGGGTGCCCGGTGGACAGAGGAAGCTAAAATGACTTGTGTGCCACTGAGCCGGAACTTGGTGCTGCTGGGTCACTGACCTGCAGGATCCGGGCAGGATACCTGGGAAAGGTGATTAATCAGATTGGTACCAAGCTAATTCTCAGTGACAGTAGATCTTCTCTGGAATTGTAGCATAAACCAGCAGGGTAAAATACAGATCAAGGATAAAAAGAAAAGATAACGATGCCTATCTCTAACACAACAAGTCTGTAATGTACGTGAACACTTCACTCCAGTGCGCACAAGCCATCCACACACTTACACATCAAGGGAACATCAACCTAACACAAGGCTTTAGAGGTAAGTGGGATGGAGACTTTCTGGACCATAAGACTATAGAAAGAATTTTGACACACGTTCTAAGTGTCATGAGAGGTCTTTGAAGTGTTTTATTATATTATTTTTCTTTTTTTACTTTTTTTCTTTTTAATTGTTAGGGATTCATTGAGGATACAAAGAACCAGGTTAAATTGATTGCATCTGTTAGGTAAAGTCCCTCTTATAATTGTGTCCTGCTCCCAAAAGGTGTGTCACACACCGTGACCCCCCACCCCCTCCCTCCTTTCCTCTCTCTGCTCTCCACTTCTCCCACCCCCCACTGTGTACTAGGTTATTAATTGTTCTCATATGAGAATTAAGTACATAGGATTCCTACTTCTCCATTCTTGTGATGCTTTACTAAGAATAATGTGTTCTGCTTCCATCCAGGTTAATACAAAAGATGTAAAGTCTCCATCTTTTTTAATGGCTGAATAGTATTCCATGGTATAACTATACCACAGCTTGTTAATCCATTCCTGGGTTGATGGGCATTTAGGCTGTTTCCACATTTTGGCAATTGTAAATTGAGCTGTGATAAACAGTCTATTGTAAGTAGCCTTATGGTAAAAGGACTTTTTTTCTTCAGGGTAGATGCCCAGTAATGGGATTGTAGGATCAAAGGGGAGGTCTAGCTTGAGTTCTTTGAGAGTTCTCCATACTTCCTTCCAAAAAAGGTTGTACTAGATTGCAGTCCCACCAGCTCTTTGATAGATTTTAAGGAAAAAATATATAATCAGATTTGTATTTTACAAAGGTTTCAATGCAGATAACAGAGTTAAAATAGTACAAGAGACAGAAGCCTAAGTTTACTGGACCACCTCAGCCTGGGGAAAGAAGGAAAAGTATAGAAATGCAAGTTTACATATTAGAGGTCAAATGTAAGGATGTGTGCTGACCTAAATACTGGGATGGGGGAAGAAGAATATTAAGACAGACTCCCAGTTTTCTGGACGTGAATCCGGACGAATGGTAAGGAATTCATGAGGCAGGCAGAGATGGGGATAGTGCAGACATGGTGGGGGTGGGGCAGGGTATAAGTTGTATGTTGGGTATATTGGGCTTGCAATGCATATCTACTTAGGGACATTAGCTTGGCTATTTTCAGTAATGATTATTAGATGCCATAATATAACCTGGCATCTAATCTACTCAATACTGTCTTAGATATCTCATGCTCATTTTTCTAAGTTTTTAAGTTTAAAAAAAAATTAAACATTGCTTATACATGGAAAGAACAGGAAATCTTAGAATTGTGTCAAATTTATAAATTAAATCTACTCAAAGTATCCCAAGGGATTCTTTCTCCCTTTTTGATCCATGAAAAGTGCTGCTATTTAGTCGAGGGTCTACCAGAGCACCAGAAAAGGCAGCAAAGCCAGGTCAACATTACTGAGGCTTTAAGAGAAAAAGGTTTATCATCCTTGGGCAATATGTATGTCAACCAGTTTTTTTCTCTTCTTCCCCAGATTATGTACATTGGGTGTCTCTGCTTAGGGGACTATGGAACGTGGCCATGGTACTCTCCTGCCCATGGCAGGGTAAATCACGCATCAAGACCCCTCCCTGGGAGGGAAATACAGCTATTCTGTGTTTCCTCCAATTAGCTGGAGAAATGTCTTGGAATTTTCCTTAATGTTACTCTGAACTGCTTTATGAGTTAAATGTCAAGTATTTTATTTCCATTTCCCTAAAAGAGAGAATGGGTTTCTAAGGGAAATGCCTAAGCATTTCCAATGGAAGGCCATGGTGAATGAAAATGTTAATTATTGTCCTGTTTAACAAGCTCTCGTGACAACTCCTGGGGCAATAAAATTTATACTCCTACCAGGATAGCCCTGGAATATGGTATCAGTATGGCATGGAAAATAGTTCTGGGAAGTTAAGAATGAAGCCATTGGTAGCTCCCTGTTACCTGGCTGAATAGTTTGTTTTTTGTTTTGGCTAGGAGGTTTGTACCTTTCTCAAGGGATGGGGTACAATCAGGCAATTGTTTTTTCACTTTTTCCTTTTTGTTTGTTTGTTTTTGGAGTTTTTAATTAATTATTTTTCTTTCATTTATTGAGACAGGGTCTCACTCTCTCACCTGGGCTAGTGTGCCATGGCCTCAGCTGAGGTCACAGCAACCTCAAACTCCTGGGCTCAAGCAATCCTCCTGCCTCAGCCTCTAAGACAGCCAGACTAAAGGCCTGTGCAACCCACCTAATTTTTTTGTTTTTGTTGTTGTTGTTTGCTGTTTTAGTAGAGACAGAGTCTTAACTTGGTCAGGCTCGTCTTGAACTCCTGAGTTCAATCCATGCCCCTGCTTCGGCCACCTCCCAGAGTGCTGGGACTTACAGGCATGAGCCACCACGCCTGGCCCTTTCTCAGGATGACTGTATGATATGGGCTGGAGTAGAGTGGAAATGAGTTTAGAATTTATAGTAACCTAAAATTGAAGATAGTGTATGATAAAGGATTTGCAGTATTTGAGTTGCCATGAGCTGAGGACAGCAGGGTAGTTGTGGGATCCCAGAGGAACATGGCAGGATTAGTAAGCCATCTTATTGCCTCAGAGAGCACACGAGTCTTTGGGAACACATCTGATGCCAGTAACTCAGGGCCTACCCCAGTATCATTCTTTCCGATTCTCAGTTTTCTCATCAATGAAGTGAAACCAATAGCATATACTTCATTTGGTTCTTGTGAGGATTAAATGAGATGAAAGATGCAAAACACCAGAGAAGCACCTGACACCTGTAGGAGCTCCGCACATAACAAATTATCATGATTATTATGGAAGGAATAAACGAAAAGGCATTAGACATTGTTAATAATTTATTGCACACATATTTTTGGTAGTTCTTGTACACATAAAGAAAATGACTCTCGTTAAAGGAGATTTTCTATTTAAAATGAAAAACTTAATGCTTCTACCTTTTCTGATGAGATGTAATAAGTCATACGAGTAGAAAAATAAATCAGAATATTCTCTCTTTCACCTCTAAGAAGTGATGGCTGTGCAACACATGCCTGAGAAGTGATGGTCAAGTTTAAGGGAAGACAACAACTTAAAGATCTTTGATACTGCCTTTGTTTAACAAAAGACTTTCAGATGGGGTCAAGAGAAGACCAACAGAAGGTCTTGAGGAAGAAGAGAGAAGATAAGAAAGGTGAACATAACCTAACCCAAAATTTTGATGTAGGTATTTCCCCACGGAACAAGACACAGTATTCTGAGAGGGCCGCAGGGTGACTGTCTCTGCATGATGGTCTGGGTTGCATCCTGTCTTTCATTTAGGTGAAACGAAAAATAACAATTTCTTCATGGATATGTCTCATTTTCACTGTCCATATTCCCAGCTTTGGTTTAGCCTAAGGGAGCTCCTGAACAACTTACAGCCTATTCAGGGCCACTGAACATCACAGATGTTAGGAACAGAACTGATGCTTATGTTGCTTAGCTACAGAAATTTTCATGAAGATTCTAGAAACTTTGTTATCTCAGCCTTCTGATGGTACAGATTGAAAACAGTTCCATTTCTGCCATATCTATACTTAACTTTATTGTTGTTTTTTATTTCTCCTTTCATAAGAAGTTAAAGATTCATTTCCTCTTATATAAGAAACTGCAACTTTGTTCCCTACCATTATCCTCCTCTTAGGAAAACAAACCGGATTTTTGTAGGTGCACACATTTCCACCCAGTTAAAGATACATTTCTTTTGCAGTGACACATTTGCTAATGCTTTTGCTAATAAGAGGTAAACCGAAGTATAACATGGTAGTTTTGAAAAGTCTTTTTAATAGGGAGGGCATCATTATTTTGTATTTTTCCCCTCCTTTGCCTGCCTCTTGAAATGTCCTTACAATAGCAGGTAGGTAGTTTGGATGAGAAGTGACTTTGACGGAAAACAAGAAAAGGAGAACAGAACAACTGAAGCATTTGGGGTCCCAGATACAATAGAGTTACTACATCAGCCTCAGACTATGGTATTAGTTATAGTAAAGGTCATGCCACTACCCAAAAAAGAGTCCCTCAACATGACAATTCAAACAAGTTAAAAAATCATTTTCTCTTTTACAGGGCTGAAAGATGGGCTGGGCACCTGCAAATTACCCAGAGATCCAGAGGGGCAGGGCACACAGCCATCCTCAACACATGGCTTCTAGATTGCTTTACTCTTTACCAGGGGGTCCTCAAACTTTTTAAACAGGGGGCCAGTTCACTGTCCCTCAGACCATTGGCAGACCAGACTATAGTTTAAAAAAAAAACTATGAACAAATTCGTATGCACACTGAACATATCTTATTTTGAAGTAAAAAAACAAAACAGGAACAAATACAATATTTAAAATGAAGAACAAATAAAGTTAAATCAACAAACTTACCAGTATTTCAATGGGAGCTATTGGTCTGCTTTTGGCTAATGAGATAGTCAATGTCCAGTTCCATATTTGTCACTGCTAGTCGTAACAAGTGATGCAAGTGTGCATCAGTTACTGTAGATTTGGTTGGAGATTTCAGATGTTTCATTCTGGAAAAAGTCTGTTCACAGACATAAGTGCTGACAAAGATGATTGCCATTTTGAGTGCATGGTTCCTGAGATTAGTATGTCTCAGAGGGGAGAGATGCATAGAAATTAGGAAGGCTGCTTGACTTGAATGCGTCTTTCAGAGAGTCACAACTCTGCAGTTCAGCCAGTTCCATTTGGTAAATTGTATCCACATTTTCTTTTTTCTTTTTTTATTTCAAGATACTTTATTCTTAAAAGAGGTCACAACACTAAGCTTTTGGCCCATTCTGCCACTGTACAAGCTACAAATGCTTATTAAGCAGCAGAGGGGTGCTCCTTCATAGCATGTCTGAAAAGTGAATAAAAATACATATAAAACAAATATTCGAATAGTTTCCATAGGAACATAGATAAGTGTGACCCCCCTCTCCTAATCTTACATATTGCTGCATCTGTGCCAACCCTACTCTTGCAAAGACATTTCAAAACTATCAATAATTAAGTTAAATGGTCGCTCCGAATCCCTTAATTCAAGCTAAACTCTCAGTTAGCATCTACAGAATGATATCTACACATTAGTACTAGCTGAAGCACAAGTTGCTGGGTGATGTTTCATTCCACTTTCCAGAGCACAAGACACAGGCAGAGTGCCAACATCCTGCTCTTCTACTTCGGGTAGGTAGTCGGGGTTCTGGATTTGTTGCATGAGTTGCTACGTCGGTCCTGACATCACATAGTGGATAATTGGCCTCTGGAATCCATTGAAAGTAGAAGCAGCAGCTACAGTGTAAGCACCCATATTTTCAAAGAGCATCCAGTCGCCCACATGCATTTCTGGCAGGTCACAGCACTCAAGTATCCGGTCAAGGCCATTGCATGCTGGTCCCCACATGCTGGATGAATAATACTTCTCATCTGGTTTACGTCTCTTTTGCAGAAGAGGCTTTATATGAGCATGATCATAAAGAATGCAATTAAACGATCCATATACTCCATCACTGACGTAATACATAAAGGTTTGTTCACTGGACTCGTCTTCATCATCAGAGCCTATCTGTTCCTTTAATACAATTGTTTTGGCAATGATATTAACTGTAAGTGTGAAGGCTGATGCAACATAATATATGCCTGGCTCAGCTATGATTCTCACTCCAGAATCTGATGGAAAGTACTTATCCAATGCTGGGTTGATTACACCAGTGATCTCTTCAAATTTAAGCTTCACATCCTTGGATTCAGGAAAGCCACTACCAATATCAAGCAAGTACATGCTGAAACCAACCTCAGCTCTCATGTCAAAGACACAGCAGGCATCAAAGACACAACGGGCATCAGAGATTGCAAGAAGGTCTCAGGATCAGTACAACCACTTCCTACGTGGAAGCTGACACCAATGACATCAATATTTAGCTCTTTTGCCCATTCCAAAAGAAGTCTGCTGGTTCTGAGTGTGGCACCGAATTTAACACTGAGTTGACAGACTGCTTTGGAATCATCACTGGAAATCCTCAAAACCAACTTGGCCTTTGGATGTGCTCTGGCAACTTTCATCAACTCAACTTCACTGTCAAAAGTCATCATCTGGCTCGGCGCCTGTGGCTCAATGGGCTAAGGTGCCAGCCACGTACATCTGAGCTGGAGGGTTAGAATCCAGCCTGGGCCTGCCAAACAATGATGGCTACAACAAAAAAATGGCTGGGCATTGTGGCGGGTGACTATAGTCCCAGCTACTTGGGAGGCAGAGGCAAGAGACTCGCTTGAGCCCAGGAATTGGAGGTTGCTGTGAGCTGTGATGCCACAGCACTCTATCCAGGCTGATAGCTTGAGGCTCTGTCTCAAAAAAAATTTTTTTAAAAAAAGTCATCATCTGGACCTCATTATTGGCAGGGTACTTAATTTGAGACACTTGCTTACAAGGACTTGCATAAATAACCCTCTCTGGAGGCACCCTGAGACTTTGCACCGAATGTATTTCTGTCTTGCTAGCACAGTCAAATCCTGTCCCAATGGCAGTGAGGGTCTTCACAATGGCTCTACTGTCATTACATTTGACTGCATAAAAGGAAGTGACACGAAGAAGAGCTTAGCCATCTTCAGTGTTTCTTCAGAACATCTCCAAGGTCTGCTACATAGAAGGCATCCTTATCATCAGAAGAGGAAACTTCATAGATTTTTTGGTCTAGAATGTCCTTGGCAGTAAAACCTTCATCAACCAAGTGGCAGTCAAACTCTTCATTACTAATGTTGTTCATGGCTTCTTGATGTTTCTTTGAAAAACTAAGAGAAGGAATTTAAAGAAATACTTCCAGCTTCTCACAAAGGCAATTCTCCAGGCATTCTGAATCCCACTGTGTGTGTCCTCTGAGCAACAGTGGAAACGTTCTTAGAGCATCTGGGTGCCACAGGTCAGCCCCATGGAGAAGCGGGAAAGCTGCCGCCCATGCAGAGCTGGAGCCGAGCAGCAGGAGCACTCTGCTGCCCCCGTTGCCCCCATCAGTGCCTGGCTCCCACCTGCCAGAGACACCACTGGCTGAGGTGGTGCCAGAGCAGCTGACAGAGGGGCAGCCTGGGTGGTGACTTCAGGGACTGACCTCCACATTTTCAATGTCAATAGAAAATGGGTTATGGAAAAGCTGTATGTTCTGTCCATGGAGATGAAGCTCTTTAAATCTAAATTGGAACTCCTTTTGCAACTTTTCCAGTGAATCTATACATGTTTTGTTTGGCAATGGTTTTTCTGCTAACAGATTTTGCGGCCTGGGATGAGTCCACTGCTAAATAGGACAGGCAGTGGAGGCAAAACACCCCATGGGCTGGATAAATGTCCTGGGGCACCACATGTGGCCCACAGGACGTAGTTTGAGGAACCTTGCAATACAAGGTGTATGAAAAAGGAACATAGGTTTGTGAACATTCCAATTTTATAGTAAATTGCATTTTCCAATGTCAGACCAGCTTGGTTAGAAGAAACACCAAGAGAGCTTCCCTCCAAACCCGTGTTTTCAGAATCTCTGTGCCTCAGCTGGGCAAGACTTCAACCAATATCAAGAGGGTAATATTTAACAAATTCATTTAGTTGGAGGGGAAGAATCTTTTAGAACATGAAAAAAATAGAAAACACAAATAAAGGATTCTAAGTGGATCAAAGCTTGGGTTCATATAAGAGAATAGGTACAAAAAAGGCACTAAACAAAAGAGTTGTGAGCTAGTGAAAGACATGAAATTTAGGTAGAGGCTGAGTGCTTCGGTGGTATTATCACAGAAGCAAATAGAAAGGGAGAAAAGTCAGTTTTGATTCTCTCTTGGCTCATTTTCCCATTGTGCAAATTTGTCATGGAAGTCAGAGCTAGAGGGTATCGCAGGTCCTAAAATCTAAGGTTATATGAGAATAGATTAGGTGGAGTGGTGTCACATATGGTCAAGTTCCAAGTCTTAATTTTAGGAGCCAGAGTTCTGTAATGCTGTGGGACATGTGGAAAAAGGGAACATGTGTCACAGAAGGATGGTATCTTTTGAAGAGACTATTTAAGATCTGAGGAAAGGATTTTCTTGGAAGACAAAGAAATACTTTGTGGCTTGAATCTTAAGTTCCAGAAAGGGTTATCAAACTTGAAAAGAGTTTCTTTTCCAACTTGTGCGTGGATGGACCTTACTAACTTCTACCATCTCAATTCCAGTTCAAGTAAAAGAAATTGAGCAATGCTGGATACAACCTTCATTAAAGTACTGTAGAAGCAGATGTACTAAAATAAATAGCTGTTTATATCCGAATTTCACATGCTGCTGGACCTACTGTGGAAATATCTGCTTGAATGATGAGTGAGTAGTTCCAGGTGGGAGGATTAGGGCCTGGGTGTGCTTCATCTCTGATCTTCATCTACTGTTCAGGAGCTGTGTTCAGGAGTAGAAAATTGCAGTCATCCAAGTACCAGTCAAAGAAATAGGCAGTGAAAAGCAATGGCTTTCTATCCCCAAAGCGAGGCTACCACTCACTGAAAAATAAATCGAGACACTGATCTTCACTCTTATTCAGTTCCCTTTGCTTCCCTCAAAACATCACCTATGAATTTATATGTCCCTCCTTTGTCCAAGGCCCCATTGAATTGGGCTTCTTTGTGGGTCCCTTTCTCTTAGCCAGGCCTAAAGAGACCTGGTCTCTGCCTGTCTTCCCAATCAGCAAACCTCATGGGAAAAATTGCTTAAAAATGAATAACTCCTAATGTAACAGAAAGAATTTATGTCCTTCTAATCTTGAGCCTTGGGTGCCATTAAGTTTGGAAATAGATTTTTCTTGGGGTTCCTGAATTTTGACTACCCAGTTTTTCTTTTCCAGAGAACCTTTCCTATCAATGACAAACCAATAGGACCTATCTGGCCAACACCAGTGTGGGCTGGAGGATGGATGACCAAGCCATCTAAGAAGAGTGCTGCCTGGTTCCTGTTTATTCACTCTCTCCTTGGCCTCTTTACGCTGAGAAGGCTCAAGTTTTGTCAAATAAACTGATACACCAATCTGAAGGCTCTGCATTTTTTTCTACTTCATCCCTTAATTTCCCTCGTTAAAATTCCCAACAGTCCCAATAGTTGTTCCCATCCCATCATAGGCACAGGTTCCCAATTCTGCCTTCCTAGTTACAACTATGTATCAGCCTCACTCTGTCACCTAGGTTGAGATACAAAGATTTTGTATAGCATTATACAAGGAGATTTATTAAAATCGCATCGGGTAGCACAGTAAAATTTCTTATCATTCATAATGCATTTCACTGAGGTTGTTCAGTGGGATATCATCCATGCCATAATTTAAGGAAGCAGGATTCTTCCATCTATAGCTCTGTCATCTCCCAGGGCTTCTGCTTGTTCCTCTACATCCAGCCAACAGATGAGAGAAGAAAGGTAGTACAGAGACTCATCTAGAAGGTTTTTAAGTGTTGGACTTATAAGAGGAGTCAATCATTTTTATCAACCTTCCATTAGTCATAATGTAGCCATATGGGTCTACCTTTTGGCAAAGGAGGTTTGGAAATGTAGTCTAGTTATTACAGAAGAACATGGGAATTGATAAACATTTGACAGTCTATGACCAATTTACTCTTGCAAAGCCAGACTCCTGAACAAAAACTCCAGAACACTGGCCTCCACATTGCTCTGTCCAATGAAACAAGGACCACTTAAGTAAGAAGCTGGTATGTCCAGACATTAGAGAAAGCATTCCTGCCTTTCAAGTGGGTACCACAAGTTTCCATAATGAACTCATCCTTCTACCATACCTAGTGTTCTCTTATTTCTGCCAAGTCTGTTCTGTTTGCCTGGCAACTTTACCTGAGTAATACAGCATGGACATAAAGTTCTTGTGCAATTTGCAATTTGCACATGAACTTTATGTTCACACTGTATTACTCATATCCTGCAATTTCATGTAATCCAAGGGAGGCTTTCTTGCCCATATTATTTTCCTAGAATATGTCTGAATTTTCATCACTGGTCATTAGTATTTTCTTTTTTTTTTTAAATTAAATCATAGCTGTGTACATTAATGCAGTCATGGGGTACAATGTGCTGGTTTTATATAAAATTTGAAATATTTTCATCAAACTGGTTAACATAGCCTTCACCACATTTTCTTAGTTATTGTGTTACGACATTTATACTCTACACTTAGTAAATTTAACATGTACCCTTGTAAAATGCACCATAGGTGTGTTCCCACCAATTACCCTCCCTCCACCCATCCTGCTCCCTCCCCTTTACCCTCCCCCTCCCCCTCTTCTTGGGTTATAGTTGGGTGATAGCCTTCATATGAAAACTATAAATTGGTTTCATAGTAGGGCTGAGTACACTGGATACTTTTTCTTCCATTCTTGAGATACTTTGCTAAGAAGAATATGTTCCAGCTCCATCCATGTAAACATGAAAGAGGTAAAGTCTCCATCTTTTTTTAAGGCTGCATAATAGTCCATGGTATACATACACCACAATTTATTAATCCATTCATGGGTTGATGGGCACTTGGACTTCTTCCATGACTTAGCAATTATGAATTGGGCTGCAATAAACATTTTGGTACAAATATCTTTGTTATAAAGTGATTTTTGGTCTTCTGGATATATACGTAGTAGAAGAATTGAAGGATTGAATGGCAGGCCTATTTTTAGATCCCTAAGTGATCTCCAAACATCTTTCCAAAAGGAACGTATTAGTTTGCATTCCCACCAGCAGGGTAGAAGTGTTCCCTTTTTTCCACATCCATGCCAACATCTCTGGTTTTGGGATTTTGTGATGTGAGCTAATCTTACTGGAGTTAGATGATATCTCAAAGTGGTTTTGATTTACATTTCTCTGATGATTAAGGATGATCAGCATTTTTTTTTTTTTTGAGACAAAGCCTCAAGCTGTCACCCTGGGTAGAGTGCTGTGGCATCACAGCTCACAGCAACCTCCAATTCCTGGGCTCAAGCGAGTCTCCTGCCTCTGCCTCCCAAGTAGCTGGGACTACAGGCGCCCGCCACAACG
>CAUYON010019737.1:0-16740 GCA_963573935.1 Arctocebus calabarensis | reverse complement strand
ATAATTCTACTTGAGTCCTTTCCATTAAAAAGTTGTTTGTTTCTACTAGGGAGGCTGAGGCAAGAGAATCGCTTAAGCCCAAGAGCTGGAGGTTGCTGTGAGCAGTGTGACGCCACGGCACTCTACCCAGGGCGATAAAGTGAGACTCTGTCTCTACAAAAAAAAAAAAAAAAGTTGTTTGTTTGATCTTCAAGATCTTTTGTTTGTTCAATCTCCCAGGTAAAAAGCAAATTTATTTGCAGATGAGTAAGCATCCAAGGGTTGATTGGTTGACTGTTGGTTGAAATCAAGACTCTGTAGGAAATAGGAAGGAAAATGAAAGAGTGTTGTGTGTGGGAGAGGGACAAAGAACAGCTGCAGGCTGGGGAAAGGTCCACAGGGCAGACTGGATGCTGGAGGCCAGCCCCCTTGAGAATTATACAAAAGTCACTTAAATTGTCTTAGAATGCAAGTTGTGACCTTACTTAAGAATATTTGTAATTTCATTCAATTTGGCTTAGGTGCCTATTGATTTTATTTTCATTTTAAGAAGATATTGATGGCAAAGGAAGAGCACCTAGAATGGCCTCAGTTAGAGGGAAACCAGATGGAAACCAGATACTTTCATGGAATATTAACTCTGAGAGCAGATCAGTTATATATGTAGAATTGGAAGCGACGATGTTTCAAAGCCAGGATATCACTTTGCAAAGGCCTTATGGAATACTTGACATATCTCCAGCTATGACCCCTGTCCTCTGACCTTTTGTATACTCAGCTGACTACTTGACATCTCCATTTGGACGACTAAAAGGAATCTCAGCGTGAAGCTATCCAATACTTCACTCCATTTCCCATCCCTCCCTCAAATCTATGTCTCTCTTAGTTATCTTCAATTCAAAAAATAGCACCACTATCAATCCCACTGTTTAGGCAAAATTCTAAAAGTCATTTCTATCCCTCTCATGCAATCTGGCAGAAAATTCTGGTAGCTTTTTTTTTTCTTTTGCAGTTTTTGGCCGGGTTGGGACCAGGTTGAACCCACCACCTCTGGTATATGGGACCAGTGCCCTACTTCTTGAGCCACAGGCACCACCCAAAGTTCTGGTAGTTTTATCATGAAAGATGCTCACTTCCTCCCATCTTCAGGGATTATCCTGTCCAAGCATTGCTATTTCTCCCTCTGAACGGCTATAATTAGTGTTAACTGGTCTTTCTGCTTCATTTTTTGCCAACCTGTATTCACCTCTCCAGACTGCAATCTCAAAATCCTACCATATCTTTTCACTGCACTTGGGATAAAATTTGATTTTTTTTACCACGGGCTCTGGGCCTTGTTAACCTGCCTGACCTCATCTGCTATTTTTCTTTTCCTTTTCCCTTACTACTTTCCAGATGCATCTGTCTTCTTCCTTTTCCTCAAGCCTCCCAATTTTATTTTCATCCTAGTGCCCCCTCCACCCAGAATTCCCTTCCTCCAAGCCATGTCACTGCTGCCTCCTTCCTGCCTTTCTGGTTCTAGTTCAAATGTGTCCTCCTTTGGATAGCTTTTCTTAAAGGAATCTTTTGTCCCAGTCACTCTATGCTAAGCCACCCTCATTTATTTTTGTTCATAGACCTTTTCACTATCTAGAATGACCACGTTTATTTATACATTTATCATTTCATTCTCCCCATTAGAATACAAACTCCAAGGAGAAAGGATTGCACCTGCCTTACTCCTGCAATGGAGAATAGTGTCTGGTGTAACGAAGATGCTGAGAGAACGTGTGTTGACCTAATAAGAGAATCCATTTCCAGGCATTTAGAACTTGGCTGAAACGGGTGGTGGCTAAAGCACATGGCAAGCAGGGAGCCCTATTCTGAGAATGGATTTCTTCTCTTGTGAAAAGATGAAACAAGAGCATATTATTCAATGAATTAACAATAACATTTCTGGATTCTTCTGGTTACAGGGCCGATGTGTTTGAAGGTGAAAACAATGTGGTGTTGATCTCTCTTCCTGGCTTTGCAAAGAGCCAGGAAGATGAAATCAGTGATTTCAAAATGAGTCACTGGAAACAAGTGGTTTTCAAAGAACACACCTTGAAGTTTAAATCAGGTGACAATGAGGGAGGAAGAAAAACATGATATTTTAGACTTTGTAAACTTTTTAGCAGTTCAGGGTAGGTTTGTCAATTAAAATATGTGTGCTAAACCGTGGACCAAAGCACCCTCAAAGAATGAGTGACTCTGGCTGTTTTCCTAAAGGCTGATGGTTAACTTGTATTTGCTGTAACTGATTTTTTAAAATGGAAAATGTTCTAAAATTTTTCCCTCAGTTAAGGGAGGCAGTGGAAAAACCCTGGGCTTTAGAAAAGGATAAACCTGGGCTGTGTCCAAGTTCTGCAACTAAAACATTCTCTGACGTTGGTGCCCGGCCATCCTGAGCTGCGGGCTCCTTGTCTGCAGATGAGACTGATGGGATCTCGTAGATGTGCTGTGTGGATGGAATACAAGGGTGATCATAAAAATGTCATTCTACAAAAACAGAGCTTCGTGAATCATACAGATCATTGATACTAGTAGTAAAAGATACTCTTAAAAGATAATGAACAACATATATCCTTTTCTAATGCCCTACAACATACAAACAGATAATTTCTGTCAACATATAAACAGATAATTTCTGTAATGTCTTGTTAAAATAGCTACAGATGCATTTGGTGTAAAATATGAGCTCAAATATTTATCAATACCACTAGCAGCATTCCGACCGTGCTTTCTTGAAACTGTCCCTGATGTCAGATGGTTTGTATGCAGTTCCTCCCTCTCAGGCGTGTCAAGTGACACATGGAGAAATTCAAGACGTCTAGGGAAGTGTTGTGTGGCCACTTTCCTGCAAAATGAATTAGCTGAAGGCTGCTCTTCACGAGTGGATTTCTGATCTTCCAAACCCCCTTTTTTCTCTGTGCTCATGTGCTCTGACAAGGAATGAAGCAATATTTTCTAAGTTTTTTTCATGAAAAACTGAACCCAAGAGATGTTCCAGTGAAAAAAGATTCTATGATGAAATACGCTTGGGAATTAGAGTCACAGTGTGCAGCGACATCTTTGAGATTCTGAAGTGGAGCAAGAAAAAAAGCAATCAGTTTTGTTTAAATGTACATTTCTTAAACAATTAGGCTATAATTGTTCTTTAACGCAACACCTATTAACAGGAGATGTGCTTGCTATAGAAGACATGTGAAGTAACACTGCTGTAAGAAACTACTACATTTCTTAAGAAAATAAAACCAAAAACTTCAAGGTTGTCCCCAGGAGGAGAATCCCCTGCTGGTAAGGAGGAGACGTCTTTCTGACCCGAAAGTTCTATAGCCATCCAGGGCAGGCAAGAGGCATATTGTGTAGAGTGCTCTACACTCACACTGCACATTCTCCGGGGAACACTGAAAATGTAGGGGCAGTCTGGTCTTCTGGTGTTATCATAGTTGAGCATTTACACAGGAAAACTTACTTTATTATCAACTACTTTCCTTTTTTCAATAATATAGTTTGGGGATTATATTGATTTCTTTATATGTACAGATAGATTATATATTATCTCTGAATTTTCTTTTAGGATAGCAAAGGGAAGATTACAACACATATGTTCTAGCAAGGTATTATTGGTTTAGTAAGGGTGATTTCTTATTTATTTCTAATGTCACCTCCATACAGCTATGCAAGAATCAAGAGGTCCTGGTTCTTTCAATTTTGTCCCGTGCAAAAATAATACAGAATTTTGCTAACTGCTAAAGAAGAATATGGAGAGTTGGAAGCACCCAAAGTAGGAAGAATTTTTAAACAATCTGACCCACAAGCTATAGCTTGCTCCAAGTCTTACAGAATCTATTTCATTTGAGTACCCTAATGGATAAAGAAATGACTGATCTGAAGCTTTAACTTTCTAGTAGCTAGCTTATCTCTCTGAGTTGATTATCAGTTTTTAAATGTGTCACCCAATAAGCCCTTTCGTAGAAATCTACATCCTCCAAAACCCAGGCCAGGAAAGTGAGAGAATGCTTTACTTTTCCCTTTGTATTTGTTAGGATTGAGTTCATTGTCTTGTGGAAGAAGATCTAACTTTCACAACTTTGGTGGCTTAAACCCCACATCTCACTGTCGCATAGAAAACTGGAGGTCAGCTTCCAGGGGTGGTGATTGTAGAAACATTCATGTGCCATCACTTGTCAACTTTCCGAAGCTCTAGTTATTGTCCACATCAGCCAACAGAAGGAAGAACAGGAATAAGAAAGTCATGCTTGTTCCCTCTTAGGACACTTTCCAAAGTTGTGCACACCACTTTCATTTACATGCCATTGACCTGAACGTGGTCATAGGGTGCACTTAACTGCAAATATAACCTTCATTACAGAAATCCATAAACCCAGCTAAAACCAGTTGAAATAATTTAGAGAAAAAAAGGCAAAAGTTCTGCCACCTCCGTGTTCCAAACTATCATCCAGATTTAGTCTAGATTCCATATTTCTAAACTTTAAGAAAATTGTACATTTCTTTAAAAACAAAGGTCAAATAGTCATGCAATAACTTATTAAAATTTTAACACAATAATAGCATTTATGTGATAGAAAATTTTTTTGTATTTTAATGGTGTATGAAATGTTTTCATGTGTGTGCAATTTATTTTTTTCTCTGATTTCTGCATCACATACAGTGGAAACGTTTTCAAAATATTCTTCCATTTGCCTTTTTACAAATGAGGTGTGACTTAATAATTCTTTCTCCCAATTATATTTAGTCTTCTGATGCTGTATCTTGCTTTGAAAGATCAAAATCAGGCCTAATGAAAATATGCATGAGTGAGTCATCTTCAGTTACTCATTAGACACCATGGTTTTCCATAGAGCATTGAACCAGTGATAGGATAATTATGACATATGGCTGAAATCAGAGAAAAAGAAGTGCAGATTCTTTAACTTATAGAAGATGCATCGTTAATAGTGTTTGCATGCTGAGATAAATTATTGTAGCTGCCTCTTCTGAGCATTAACGTCATGGGGGAATAGCAGTATTGTCTGGATGTATGCACATTTTTCAGTATTCTGTTTGCTTTTCAATGGAAACTTTATGTTCTCAAATTCTCTAGCCTTTAAGGCCACATTTACTCTGAATAGTCATTGTGATAGTAATAGTAATAATAAACAATAAGCTAAGCATTTTTTCCATATGCACAGAAAAAGGTAACGTCTTCTTATGCCCCTCCCCCTGTGTTCCTGAGCATCCCTGGCTGCTGGAACACCCTGCACACACATCTGCTGTGACTTCTCCCTGCCGCTGGTCATTTGTTCCAGGTGGCTTTGCTGTGTGTGGGCACTGTCTGCCTTCTTGTAACCCACTTCTCCTGGCTTCTGCTGCTTTCCTTGAACTGATTTGTCCTGGTGTGGGCACAGTCCCCTCCCTTAATTCCCAAAGGATTCTCTCTCTACATCTCTCCTCTTTCTGCTTCTCTTTGCCTGACAGTGAGCTCCTGTGGCACATTTCCCCACACAACATGGCCAGTGTAGCCCAGAGGATTTCTTCATTGTTCCAGATCCTTGGCTTAAGGAAAATCTTCGCAGCTCACTGACCGTTGAGGAATGAGTTGACCCCTTTCCCTGTGATCCAATGGGCATAAATCACAGCAAAAGTTTCTGATTGGCTCAGCTAAATTCATGAGCCTGTCACATGACTCTATCCAGGTGATACCCAGCCTGGCCCTGGTCGCTTGCCCAGCCCCGTGGCAGGTGGTGTTTGTCTGTATGTATGGGCACTGCAATTGGCAGTTTCCTTTGAATCACATTATTTTATTGGGTGGGGGAGGGTAGAAACAGTTACCTGGAAAAGGAAAAAGGGATTTGGGGGCAGAGAAAACAACTGACATTCCTACATGGATGAAGAAAGTGATTTCATTTTTCAACTTTAGAAAGAAAGAAGATGGAACATAGATCAATGGTACAAAAAAAATACAGGAGGAGAAAGGACAAATTCGTGGGGAGGATATAACAAGAAAAATGATTAGCACAATGATAAAATATTTGAAGATTATCCTGAATATTTGGAGATTTTAGGCATTGTAGAATGTAGTTAATAGTTAACATCAGGATATCCTCTTAGAAATAGCATGAACTGAAGTGAAATTGATTTGAGGGCTACAGTAATATGTATGGATAGAGATGTAAATTATCTCAGGTACCTGGTTTAAATTTTACCTGCTTATTGGCTTAGGATGACATTGGATAGGTTTCCTGAAAGACAATCTTCGAGGTGGATTTTCAATGAGTAGAAGGATATTCCATGAGAAAGGAAAGAACAGAGGTGACAGAGGTGGGAGTTCAATCTGGGAAGATCCGCCTTGGAAGCTTTACAAAGCTAGGAAGTGTGATGGCGACCGCAGCCAAATCACTATCTGTGATGCAGCCTGGCCAACCACAGACAGCCTGAACAGCAGAGGAAATTTCCAGAGAGGACACAGAACAGCCTCATGTGGACCGAGGTGTGTGCTAATGTCAGGAATTACACAAGCAGCACAATACAGGGAAGTGTGGCCTATGTTTGGCACTGTAAGGTCTGAAAGTTCATGGATTATTCTTTCCTTAGGAAATAAACATTTGGAAATCAAATGAGGTAAAAGGAAAGTTACTAAGTGAGAAATTTGCTTCTTTTGGGTTCCTCAGGAAGTAAAGCCACATTTATAATCTTTGGAGAAGCTAGGAATGTTACAAATATCCACTCCATCCTACCCTCTTAACTGATATAAAGTGCTTTCTGGGATCCTGACCTACCTTCATAATACAGTGAAACAACCTGACTGGGATGACGAATTAGCAAGTAAATGGGAAAAGAGAGGACTTCAAATCCTGGCGTTAGCTTGTGGATATGACACAGCCATTTATTTATTTATTTTGTTTGTTTGTTTGTTTGTTTTGCAGTTTGGCCAGGGTTGGGTTTGAACCTGCCACCCTCGGTATATGGGGTTGGCGCCCTACTTGCTGAGCCACAGGCACCACCCAACACAGCCATTTAAATGCTCAAGCCTTTGGAAAATTGGAAAATTTAGAACTAAGAATGTACATCTTTCCCTTTTAATCTAGTGTGGTTTCTCCTACATAACAGCACTTTTCCATCAACAGGGTAGTTGTGTGATCTGAATGGTGAATACACAAAAGCCCAAACAGCAGGAAAAGAGGGAGGCAGGAGAGTCAGGGGCAGAGAGATGTGAGGAGGAGGCCAGGAGCCAAGGAATGTGGGCACCTCTGGAATCCAGAAAGGCAAGGAAACAGATTTCTCTCTAGCTCCCACAGAAGCTAGAGAGAAATCATTTCATTTCACTTTCCCAAGCACAAGACACAGGCAGAGTGCCAACATCCTGCTCTTCTACTTCGGGTAGGTAGTCAAGGTTCTGGATTTGCTGCATGAGTTGCCATGTTGGTCCTGACATCACATAGTAGATAGTCAGCCTCTGGAATCCATTTGCCAACTCCTTACTTTTAGCCATTAGACCTATTTCAGATTTCTGTCCTCCAGATGCTAAGGTACATTTTTGTTGTTTCAAGCCAATTTTTGCTGTGGTCGTTTATAACAGTCCCAATCAGAAGTGCATGCAATGTCTACAGTGTATGGGACGAAGAGATTGTACATAGAGAATGTCAGTGGAGTGTGGTGGTGGCTTAGACAGGGCATGCAGCCTGCGTTGCGGGGAGGGAGCTGGAGCCTGCCGCCCTTGGCCTGGGGTGTGCAGGGCTACTCAGAGAGAGCTTTGGGATTCAGGTGAGCTTGGCCAGACGATGCCCTTTCTCTTCCTGTCTTCTGTCTTCCCTTTTCCATCATCTTTTCTGAAAAACCTATCAATATGATCCCAAGCACATAACCTCCCATTCTAAAACACTCTTTCCACTTCAGAGGCCTCTGTATTTCTGCTTTCCCTCTGAAGATCACGTTCCTTGCTCGGGCTGTTGGCTAGCTGTCCATTCTGTTTCATTCCTCCACACCTGTGTCGGCCACCTGTGTTCCTTCCGCGCCCTCCCTGATGTCATCTGGGCTGCTACCATCACAGCCTTCCAGCCCCATCCCCCTTGACCTCAGAGCATCGCTGGCCCTGCCCGACTCTGCGATAGGCTTTCTGGTCCCAGTGATGCTCTTCTCTCTGCCCACGGCTCTGTGTGTGTCCTGGGAGTGGGGATTACAAACCAGGTAAGACGCTAAGTGGGAAGGAGCAGTGAGTAAGGAGACTGGGTCTTGCATGCTGTAATAAGGTTCTTGGGTTTTTTATACAAGCTAGAGGAGGGCATTGAAGGGTTTCAATAAGGGATGGACATTTAGCTTTAGAAATGTCACTCTGATAGGAAGTGGAGGAGGAGCCAGGGAAGCCTGTTATAATCATTCCTCACTTGTAAAAGAGGAAAGATAAATACTATTGTCTCTCAGGTTTGTGTGCACTGAGTTAAAGTTGGAAGACATACCTTCAAAGACTTCCCGGGACTGTATAAACATGGGTTCTTGGGTTTTGTCAAAACACTGCATTGATATTTCTCAAGAAATAATAACATATATTTCTATTGATTTTCTTATATAGAATTCTAGAATATCTAAGCTGGGAATTATTTGACCTGGAAAGAACCTGAGGGATCTCAGACAATGTGTAAATCAAAAGTTTACACACGTGAACTTGGAGGCTGAAAAAGTAAAGCCACCTGCCCGTGGATGAGGAGAGAGCCAGTGGCAGGTGGGGCTGGGCCGAGAACTCCTGACATCCAGCCAAGAAGGGGGGGAGGGGGAGAGGGCTGGGCGGAGAACTCCCAACGTCCAGCCGAGGACAGAGTGGGTGAAGCAGGGGCGGGGGTGGGGGTGGTAGTGGTGAGGGGGGGCTGGGGTGAGGACTCCCAACATCCAGCCGAGAAGGGGGGGGCGAGAGGGCTGGGCCGAGAACTCCCAACGTCCAGCTGAGAAGAGAGTGGGTGACAGTGGGGGTGGGGGGGTGGGAGGACTGGGGCGAGGACTCCGATGTCCAGCCGAGGACTTGTTGGTGGGCTGCGGCTTCTCGAGGTGCTTGAGGCATCTCATGAAATGATGGTGGGGTGAAGGGAGATCCCATTGTCAAAAAATTTTGAGAAAATAGGAAAAAGAGAATGAGAAAATATTGAAAAAATGCAAACTTTTGCATCTTTCACTTCACTGTGCATGTTAACATCTAAAAGTTTATAGAAAATTCTGTACTAAAGAAACGTGTTTCACTTTGTTCGTTCATTATTTCTCAAACTTATTTGCCCACAGAACCCCCTTTTTGTTTGTCCATGGGCCCTTCATGTTTTCTTTCATTTTTCTCCTTTTCTTTATCTTTCCTTCTCTTTAATTGTTTGTGCACATAATTCCCAAATGAGTTGAGAGAGCTTATATAATTTGTTTTTCAGAGAACATAAGTGTGGGGGATAAATATTTATGTGACTGCTTTTTCTTATTTTATTAAAAAAATCAGTATTTACTATTTTCTCTTCTTTCCCTTCATCTACAGTGCAGAATTCTCTGTGTTAATCAGTTCGTCAGCTACAGAAACATCTATTTCAATCAGAAATTGGTATTTTTTAACTCAATCTGAGAAGCAGGATGTGTTTTAGTGGGGGAGAATTTCATAACTCTGTATCCATACATGTTACAATAAATGCAACAAGGTTGTCTTATTGCCACTATTTATTCACACCATTTATATCATTCTTTCACATTTTTGTCAAGCTCCTTGTGCCAGTCTTCTAAAATCAGCAGAATAGCCACTGTACGCTCATCTTAGAAACGGAGTTGACATTCCGCTGGGAGGATTAGCAGCCTGGGGCCAGTTGTAGAGGCTCTGGGAGAGGAAGAGCATTGATTCAAGGCATTGATTTGAATGCCTACAAAATGGCTCATAAAGGAGTTTATAAATTCCTTTTAAACTTCCTCAAAAATTGGTTCACGTGATTGTAGAGGCTTGGAAAATCCAAAATCAGGAATCTGGGCTAGCCAACCAGAGACCTAGGGCAGAAGTGAGGCGTGAGGCTGCGGTTCCAATCTGCAGGCCCGTCTGTGGCAGAATCACGACTTCCTCAGGAATCTCTCTGCCTGCTTATTCTTAAAGCCCTCAACCTATGGATGACGCCCACCTACATTGGGGAGCATAACCTGCTTACTCAAAGTTTACTGATTTAAATGCCTGATTAACTTAAATGTCATCTAAATAGGGCAGTGTCTGTTGCTCAGTGAGTAGGGCTCCGTCCCCATATACTGAGGGTGGCAGGTTCAAACCTGGTCCTAGCCAAACTAAAAATAGCCGGGTGTTGTGGCAGGTGCCTATAATCCCAGCTACTTGGGAGGCTGAGGCAAGAGAATCACCTAAGCCCAAGAGCTGGAGGTTGCTGTGAGCTGTGACACCACAGCACTCTATGAGGGCAACAAAGTGAGACTCTGTCTTAAAAAAAAAAAAAAAATTTCATCTAAACAACTAGACTCGGGTCTGACCAAATATCCAGACCAGTGGACACATACAGCTAACTCTCACGGCTGGTAACTTATGTTGATATGTAACGTGACTCTCTGAAGCTGAATGAATGAGTGATGTAGCTCGTGAGGGCTGGAGGCCTCTATGCTGTTTTCTAGTAAGAAACCACAAGAGATAAAGAAATAAAGCAAATAATTAATCAGATAGAAGTTTATTATCCCAGAAGCTTGGGTCAGAATGGTTTAGAATGAGATATTTTATTTTAAAAAGACCAAACGTTTCTCAGTAAGGCTGATGATTAATCTTCAACCTCGAAGACCATCAGACTGTGGTAGAATCTGTGGTTTTCTAGCTCCATTCATTCAACCAACAGATGGGATATAGGGACCGAGATGCATGGCAAGAGTCTTTTCTTTTTCTTTCTTTCTTTTTTTTTTTCAATTAACATGTATTTTATTATTCTTCATTACATTATTTCCCCTCATACCCTAGTGGTAAGACAGAATTTATTCACAGAAAAGAATACAGAAAACACTAAGGCTCCTGGTAGAGGGAGAGAATTCTCATGGGGAGAGAGAAGCTCTCTCTGTTTCTCTCCCGGTCTTTCCCCATCTCCTCCTTTAGGCCTTTAGTCTCAGGGTATATATAGGTGTATGGGTTCCTTGGCCAGGAAACGAATGAATACATTCCCTTCCACTGGGGGAAAGGTGAATGAATGTATCAATGAATGGATACAGTCCATTCATGGAAATGAGACCTAGGAAATTCACAAGAAATTGACCTAGGCATAGGAGATGGGGGTTCCACATTTAGTCCTAAGTGTAAAGTGAAGGAGACACCAAGGCACAGGTGTCTCCTCGGCAGTTGTCCAGGCTTTTTGGCTATTGGAGCCTCTGGTGGGGGTTGAGGGTCCCCCTCCTTGCCTGTCATCCAGCCTGCTGGCTCTTCAGCTGGCTGCAGCAACACTGGCACTACCAAGGAGGAGGCGGCAGGTCTGCCAGCTCCGCTGAGCTGGCTGGGGCGCCAAATGTTCTGCATCAATTCTCCTTCTCCGAGTAGAAACTCTAACTGCTGTTAGGGAGAAGGGGCGAAGACTCAATCTAACTGCTTCCTGCTGAATCGGGCAATGATAGAAGGGGGCAGTTAGGGTTTCTCTGGAGGGAGAGTGATACAGGGGTTCATGGACTGGAACCATCTTTATTGCGTGTGGCTTGATGACATTTCTGGCAAACATAAATCTGATTAGTGTAATCAGTAATAGGCAAAGGTAGAACAGCGTCAGGTCAGTAGCACTTATTCACTGATGCCAAAAGAAAACCATATTAGGATTTTTCTTGCTGTTTCCTAAATAATAACTTCAAACTTTCTTTTGGCTCACAAGTGTAGGTGGTCTGTGGTTGGCTGGCTTCATTGCCTGCCTCCATAGAAGATGGAGGGTTCCAGGACTTTACTAGTGAATGATGTATGCAGGAATCGACTCCTACAACTTTAACAGTAGAAGAAGACAAGATAACAGGAAAGGGACATCCCAAGTTGGGGTCAGGGAAGGTGAATTAGAGGGAAGAGTTCCTGTTTTAGTTAGTATGTCCCTCCCCAAACGGGGAGCAGGACTTTCAGGGGTGATTAGGGAGGCATGAGAGAACAGCAAGCCATCCCAATTGCAGCTTAGAGGCTGAGAGAAAAATTTGGTAACCGGCTGTCCAGACACCCCCTGTGTAGTTATGGATTTGGGAGATAAAAGACAAGGATTAGAGAGAAGTAGAGAAAAGGTTGCTCCAGTGTCTAAAAGAAATTTTCTCTTCTGGCATGCCAGTATAAGGCTATCCTGGGGCTCTTGAGAGGTGATGACACAAGCTGGAGCCATGAGAATTTGCCCCGGCACCCTCAGTCCAGTTTGTGCTCCGATGGGGTCACTGGCCCAGGAGGCCTTTACCTCTGGGGATAGGCCACCTTCCAGTGGTCACAAAAGTGGGGATTTAAACACCAAAAAGGTGCCGTGGATGCACACAGTGAAAAGACCATGTGCGGACAAAGTAAGAAGGCTGCCGTCCACAAACCAAGTAGGGAGGCCTCAGAAGAAACTACATCTGCTGACATCTTGATGTTAGACTTTGAGGCTCTAGAACGGTAAGGAAATAAATTTCTGTTGTTTAAGCCACCTAGTCTGTGGTATTAGTCAGGGCATCCCTAGCAAACTAATACAATTTTGGTCCTGAGTAGCTGTGTGCTAATGTGACAGGTACGTGAAAGTGTGGAGATGGCCATGGAGGTGGGTATTGGATAGAGCCTGGGAGAGTGTTGAGGCACATATTAGAAAAAGCCTACATTGAGTTGAAGAGACTGTTGACAGAAATATGGACATTGATGCTGCTTCTGGTGAGGCTTTAGATGGAAATAAAGAGCTTTGTGTTTTGTGGCGGGTAGAACTTGTGAGTGAAGAACTTGGGTGCTTGGCAGAGAGGATTGCAGACACCTAAGCTGTGGAGGCAAAGTGTTGAAGGTACATCCTGCTCTCTCCGTATTGTTTATAGTAAAATTCAAGAGGAGAGAGATAAATTGAAGAAGGGATTGTTACACAAAAAGGAACTGACATGAAGATTTGGAAAATTCTCAGTCTATCCAAATTGCAAAAAATGAGCTAACATTCTGGAACGAAGACCAAGGGTGTAACTGGACAATTGTATGGAAAAGAGATTAGGGGTATGACTCACTGGATCCAATCAATGTTCGCAGTAGAAATGCTGCCATCTTTAAGTAAAAGCTCAGAGATGCAATGAAAACAATTGCTTATTGAGCTCTGGGCCAATAAGATGAGCCAAACGACGTGTGATATCTTTCAAGAAAAAGAAATAGTGACCTCAAAGGAAGGGCTAATTCCTCCTCAGAGGAGTTCTGTGAATGTTTCTATTTAAGGAGACCTTATTTAATATACCCTGTTGATTAACATTGAACTCATGGCTACTAGCACTAGAACTCAAGCCTAAAGGAAGCTCATCAAACACACGATTTTCCCCACAAGGCATATCACAGTATTCCCACACTTAGGAACACCAGCCAGCACTTCAAAACTAGCCTGGGGGACTCGTTTAAACAGAAAAGTCACAAACAAAAAGCACAATGATGTGGAAAACGTGGCATGAAATGGACTGCAAAAGAGTGCTTGCTGCAAAAGAGTGCTCTTGCTTACAAGAGCTGAAAAACGAAGTCTCAGCATCTCTGTGCTCAATCCTAGCCAAGATACCTGCACGGGACAGTCTAACTTTTCCCTGCTCTGTGCATGTTTGTGAATTACAGCAAAAGACTTGGGGGTTACAAATAAATGTTAGCGGGTAAGCAGATTCGCAAATACAGAACCTGTTTATAATGAGGACTTTTGAATCCTCCTAAGCTGTTTCCTCCAAGTCAGCAGCTTCTCCGACTGGATTATGTGCCAGGTCTCCATCTGGTCTCTTTGCTTCCCTTCTCTTGAACCCCTCACTGCCCCCCCAAGAAAAGATTTCCCATGAAGTAACCAGAGTCAGCCTATCACCTGCTGTCCAGTTTGCAGGGGCTTCTTAATCCACACAGAAGGAAGCTTGGGTACCAAGTCTCCAGAATCAGCCCCTGCCCCTCCTGTAACTCTCTGGCTCCTGCTCACTCTGCTCCGGCCTCCCTTCCTCTCCCTGCCCTCCTGCTTGCCCATGATGGCAAGGGGCTAGCTCTCTGAGTTCTCTTCTCTGAGAAGTATGAATTTCTCGCTGACCTCTTCATTCAGGTGTCTGGTTAACTGTCATCTCCTCAGGAAGGCCGATCCTCTCACTTCCCTTTCTATATCTATACTCTCTTTTTTCCCTCTACACTCGAATTCATCACCGGCTGATGACTTTATCACCCATCTGCGTTAGAAGGTAAGGCTCCCCAAGGGCAAAGACCTGTTGGTCAAAGACTTGGTTGTTTTTTATTTTGTTCTCTGATCTTAGGGCTGAGTACATTGGATACTTTTTCTTCCATTCTTGAGATACTTTGCTAAGAAGAACATGTTACCTCATGGAGACAGCCAGAACAGTACCAACAAAGAATAGATTCTCTGTAGATAAATGGGGGCTAATGAGTGAGCCACATGGTCCCTGGGGAGGCTATCAGGAGGTCCCTGTCAGGGGTGGAGATAGCCCAGGGAAGCTTCTGACTACATAAAAGAACAATCACTCTCTCTGTACCAGGTTTTCTGGCTGGGCCTAGAGGCTTGACTTTGCCAGTATAGACACTTCCCTATAGTCCTGGACAGTTGGCAGGGGAGGGGAGGTGGCCTCTCCACATTCATCCTGGGCAAGGTGAGTGAGAAGGTTGGAGGGCTAAGCTGGGCTACTAGCCTGCAGTGGCCCATGGCTACTCTGCATGACAAATGGGAACTGGACTAAGGAGTTCCTGAGACCCAGGGATAAATGGATTCCTTCTGCAAAATGATGGATTTAGGTTAGACACAGAAAAGGCATACATCCTGGATGAATACTGAGAGCTTTGTAAGGAGCCAAGGTGGCCCTTAAGTGGTGGGGTCAGGACATAAGCCCTTGGGTGCAGAGAGGAGTTCTGGGTGGGCTTGTCTAATTGTCTCCCCTGAGTACAAGTTCAGAATTCTTTCTGCTCTGGTAGGAAACCTGGAGAGGAATGATGCACTTTTCAATCATTCTAATTCCACATTGATTATTTAAAAGGGGGTCCTTTTTTTTTTTTAATTTTATTGAATCATAATTCTGTACATTGGTGCAACCATAGGGCACGATTCATATACATTCAGAAATGTTTTGATCGTACTGTTACAGATAGCCTTCATGGCATTTTCTTGATCACTATATAAAGACATTGATACTCTACATTTAATAAGTTTCCCCAGTACCCTGCTAAGATGCACATATTATGCCGTTTCACATAGCTGGAGGATGCTTCATGCAATGAACCTGATCTTCAAACTAAAGAACTTTGTACCATAAAGAAAACAAGTTCTTTAGTTCGAAGATCAGGTTCATTGCATGAAGCATCCTCCAGCTATGTGAAACGGCATAATATGTGAGACTGAATGCCCACCAGGGCAACTTTTTTTGCTTTTGCTTTTGTTTCTTATATCTGTAGATGCATTTATTCAGGTCATGCCCTTATAAAATATAATGGCAATTGAAAATATGAAAATGATTTTAAAATATTGTCATTATTTTCAAAAAGTTTTTTATTTCATACCAAATAAAATATTAGTTGCTTCTGACTTTCCAAAATATTTATTCTTCTATTTTAGTCAAGAATCCTTGGGGACATGCACTAAAGTATTTTTCTAATGTCAATGAAGAAGAAAACGAAAACACATAAAAGAATGTGCTACTTGAGACTCTATTTCTATATCCATTTGGGGGAAAATGTCAGTAGCTTTAAAATGTTCATAGTAATTTCTAGATTGTCACTATCTTTACATATTCCAAAGTATGCCCATAGCTTTTCTCTAATAAAAAAGAGAAGATAAAAAAGTCATATAACAGCTAACAGCTATGTAGTCATTTTGTAAAAAAATGAATTCTTACCATGATTATTTGTTCTCTAAAGTTTCAGTTTTATCAACCTTAGTAAAAGTCCTTTAGAGCTCCTAAGCGAAAGAGCACAGAAGGATGTAGCTTCATTTTACATCTCCCAGATTGTATGCCTTTTCCAGACCCAAAACAAGAATGAAAGTGTCTTTTGAAAAAGAGAACTTATTAGGTGGTGACTGTGGCTCAACGGAGTAAGGCGCTAGCCCCACATGCCGGAGGTGGCAGGTTCAAATCCAGCCCTGGCCAAAAACTGCAAAAAAAAAAAAAAAAGAAAAAGAGAACTTACAGCTCCAATGTCCAGAAGTCTTAACTAATTCTCTAAAAGTAAGTTAGTGAAGTAGCAAAGTTTTTAGGACAGGCAGAGCTGTGTTTTACTTTAAAACATTACATGATTTCCAGGAGTAATAAAATAACACATAGGCAGAAGAAAAATGCATCAACACCAATTTTTCACTCCATATACTAGTTACATACAATTTAAAATGTGTGTATATATGTGTAAACACATACACATATATAAAAATAATTAATTTCCATCAGTAAAAGAGAGGTTTAGGCATCATGTTTCTTTACTTCAAAACTTTTTTTTTTTTTTTTTGAGACAGAGCCTCAAGCTGTCACCCTGGATAGAGTGCCATGGCATCACAGCTCATAGCAACCTCCAATTCCTGGGCTCAAGCGAGTCTCCTGCCTCTGCCTCCCAAGTAGCTGGGACTACAGGCG